>ML307986.1:2070-39387 GCA_005239505.1 Nicotiana paniculata
TCCAATGTTACCACGAAGAAACGTCAAGTATTTCAATTTTGAAGTTCAATTGTTCAAACTTCAAAATCCGAATGATAAAATAACTTTTACGATAAATTAAATTTCAAGAAAAAAAAGCCAAATAAATTTAGAAGATGAATTGAAGATTGGAGAATGAGAGAAATTGAGATTGAGAAATAAGAGATGAGTGAAGAAATGAAGAAGGGGGGGGTGTATTTATAGTTTTAGAAAAGGTTAATTTTATAAATTTAAAAAGTGTTATTTTTTAAAGAAAAAAGGCCCAAAAAATGGCTATTCTGTAAATTTGACTGTTGGGCAATGGATCCCTGCAAAGGTGACCGTTGCCCCTATTTTAAGTGGGACCCACAAGTAAAAAAAATTTAAAAAAATATGGCCGTTGTACCGGGCCGGTTAACCCGGTAAAGTGTACTGTTCACTTTGACCGGGTTTGACCGGTCCGGTTAACCGGAAAAAAAAATAAACGGACCAACCCCCTCTACCCCTCCTACCCAGCCCCACATGGCCCCCTACATACCGGGCCGGTCCGGTTCCGGTTTCAACCGGACTGGGCCGGTCCGGCTCCGAGTAGGCCCGGCCCGTTAGACACCTTTACTTTGAATCAGTTATGAAAGTGGGATGAATCAGTTGCTTTTTGTGAGTTTTCTGATGAACACTACTTTATTTATGTTTATGCAAAGAGAGTGTCTCACTCACTCACAAAAATCAACCTATAAGAAGAGATCAAAGGCCGACTCACAAGCATTTACTAGTAAGAAGAATGCTAAAAGTAAGGGTGGTAAAGAAAGAGTCAATAGTAAGATGGTGCAGAACTCACAAACCTCAAATCTGTAGCAATCTCAGGTTTCAGATGTGCAACATTCTCAAGTTTCAGATATGCAACAATCTGAGGCAAGCAGCATAAGTTGAGGTTTTTGTATCATGTAGACTTTTGCCCAATTTCTTGAGTGTGATCAGCGGACAAATGTTGAGGCTGGAACCCCCATCAATTAAGATCCTTGTTATGAAGTGGTCCTCACATTGCACAATCATATGCAGTGCTCTATTATGTCGTAACCCCTCGAGCGGCAACTCGTCTTCATGGAAAGTAATCTTGTGGCTTTCTAGAACCTGGCCCACCATGTTTGCCATCTCCCCGCTGGTGATATTGTCTGGTACGTATGCCTCACTCAGCACTCTCAGCAAGGCGCTCCTGTGCGTCTCAGAATTCTGTAATAGAGAGAGGATAGATATTTGAGTTGGTGTCTTGTTCAACTGGTCGAGGATTGAGTACTCTTCGGCTTGGATCTTTCTTCAATGATTGTATGAACTTGTCTCAATTGTGGGAGGACGACTGGCGGCCTGCTTGCTAGATTCAGCCAAATGTTTAGGGGTATAAACTCTGCTAGTTCTGGTCATACCTGTGCAGTAATGGCTTCCTCAGACTTGCTTTTACCCTTTCATCTTGCTTCAGTTGTGTAGTCCCCTGGGATGGCGTTTGAGTAAAAGGGTGGCGTTGTTGACATTGCCACTGGAATAGGTGTGGTCATCCTTATTCCCACCGGAGTATATGTTATAGGCTACCGGACTGCTACTTCGAGTGGACATACAAACTCAACTTCGATCGACACTGAGGCCTTTTCCTTTGCGGGTGGTCTCGATTCAAACTCGAGTGGAATGGACATGTTTACCTCAGCATCCTCGGATGGCTGCATCTGAACCACAATTGAGTTGGGAGTAATTGCGGGCTTCTTCGGATCACCCTCTGCAATCAGCCCAATAGATCCCTCAGGATCCCAATCATCATCTACTTCAATCATATGGACACCACCTTTATGGTCTGGCAGCGGATTATTGTGAACATTAGGAGCAGGGTCCTTGGCAACAATGATCTTGCTGTCTATGAGGGTTTGTATCTTGTCTTTCAAGGAACGACATTCCTCGATGGTGTGTCCCTTCATGCCGGAGTGGTAAGCACAGGATTTGTTTGGGTTGATCCACTGAGAAGGGTTCTCATGGGTGGCAGCAGGAATAGGTGTGACGTAACCGGCGACTTTCAGTCTTTCATATAGTTGATCAATGGGCTCGGCTATGGCAGTATACTATTTTGGAGGGCGACGGTCGAAGTTAGGGCGAGGTCTTGGGAAGTTTTTGCGAGTAGGTAGTGATTGGTAGTGAGAAGGTTGGGAATCGTAGGCGTTGTAAATGGGGGCTGGTTGGGAGTATCTGGGCGAGGTAGGCTGATATATGGGTGGTGGAGCTTGATATGCGGGTGAGGTTGCTTGGTATTGAGGTGAAGGTGCTTGGTAACTTGGAGCTGGTTGGTATGTGAATGGGGGTGTTGGATATACTTGGTATTTTGGCGGGTACTTGGCTTGTTGTGCAACCATCACGGCTCCCACATCCTTCTTTCTGGACACACCACCAGACTGTAGAGCTTTATTAGTAGCCTGTAAAACTTCAAAGTTGGTAACCATACCGCTTTTGATGCCTTCTTCGATTCGCTCTCCCAATTTAATGATGTCAGAGAACTTGTGACCTTCGACCATCATCAGTCGCTCGTAATATTGAGGATCCTGAGCTCGTACAAAGAATTTCTTCATTTGTTCCTCTTCTAAGGCTAGCCTAACCTTGGCAGCTTCTGACCTCCAACGAGTAGCATACTCGCGAAAGGTCTCTGTTGGCTTCTTCTTTAAATTCTGGATGTAGAATACATCCAGAGCATTCTCATGTTGAACCTGAATCGATCCATGAAGTCTGTTGCCATGCTTACCCAATTAGTCAATTTCCTTGGATCCTGGCCGATGTACCAGGACAGTGCATCTCCTTTCAAACTCATGAAGAGTTTCATGCGGATTCTTTCATATTTTCCCATGCCAACCAATTTGTTGAAGTAAGTTCTTAAATGGCCTCTTGGGTCACCAGTACCATCGAGCATCTCGAACTTAGGAGGTTTGAACCCTTCGGGCAGTTTTACATCAGGCTGTATGCAAAGATCTTCATAGTTCGGCCCCTCAA
The DNA here is from genome assembly GCA_005239505.1 of Nicotiana paniculata. NCBI lineage: Eukaryota > Viridiplantae > Streptophyta > Magnoliopsida > Solanales > Solanaceae > Nicotiana > Nicotiana paniculata. The sequence continues at coordinate 5,086 of ML307986.1, forward strand.
TCCCTCTAACTCCTTCGACGCCCTTAACTCGATTGGTCAACTTCTTGAGTTCCTCGGCCAAATTCCTGATGAGCCTATCCTTCTCGTCAGACTCAGGGTTATGTGGTGTGGAATGAGCCACGTTTCTACATAAATGGGATTATTGTAGGCCTGGCAGTAGTCTTTTGTCAGATCCTAGAGAGGTGGAGTGTTATGGTGACAGGCATTGCATTGTGCTGGCGGGACTTGGTCTTTGGGGTGATTCTGTTGTTTAGGGGTGTTTTGTGGTAAAGTGGGGTTTGGAGCATTTCGGAAGTGGACATCCGGAAAATTGAGGGAAAGTGATAGGTGAGCCAAATTCTTGACTTGGTCAAGTTCCTCTTGGAACTTCAGCAGCTTCTTCTCCAGTAGAGACATACCCTCTTGTAGAACCTGAATACCCCGACCATCAGCGATCTCAACCTGTTTATCCCTGTTGTCTTTTCTGACGCCGCTTGCTTCTGCCATCTTAGTTTTACCCTTGGTTTTTTCCTTTGGGGGGACTAGGAGGAGTAGTAGGAGGAGGGCCCTTTGATCTTGTGCAGTAGGCGGATGATGCCAGAATGTACGAACAAAACTTTGGGGAGGGGAATAATAAATAAAGAAAACAAAAAACGAAAAAGGTAATGAAGTTAATGAGGATCATAAAAAAATATTGCATTATTTAAACACATAAGGTGGAAATATAAAGCGTGTCCTAAGTTCGGGACCTCTTTGTGCCCGAGGTAGGCCTAGCGACAAATTGATTTGGAGAACTTAAGATGTTAAATGCCTCATTTTATTGATAATAAAATAGACAAATCCAACACGACTCTTAGAATGCAAAAAATATAAAACGTCACTAATGGCCAGGGGCCTTATTACATCAGAAGGCAAAGTAAAGACAATCCTATCTACTTGGTCCCAGATGGACCTTCCCCAGACTCGGCATCTCTGCTCGCCTTGATCAGCGTCCCCATATCGCGGAGTCCCAGCAGTAAGTAGGTCTTGGCTAGAATTCCTCCTTTGGCCCCCTCGGCCTTCTGACAGGTCTCGATCTTCCTAATGAACTTCTCCTCGAAGTCGACTATGCCTCGCTCCAAGTGTGCTAGCCTCTGGGTGGAGGTGATGGCCATGTCTTTCCATTCCTCTATCAGCTTCTTATTGACAGCCTCGTGTATTTTGTGATGATCTTCTTCACAATCACGGAGCCTCTTGCGCAACTGGTTGAGTCACTGGAGTGAAGATCCTCCCACCAGTTTAGTAGTTTGGGGTGGATATTGGTGACCATGCCGAATCTGGGGACCTCGTGCCTCATTTCTGCAAAAGAAACAGGTTAGGCCTTTACCCCCACCAGACTCGACTATTTAACATCAATAATTATCATGAGCATTTAGTTCTCCAAATAAATGCACAGAACATGAAGGCGTCCATTTTGGTTCCAGGGAAACCCAATGGACTTTGGACAAGGCTATCTTAAAGGCTGTTGTGCGGACAACACATTAGCCTGGCTAGTTTTGACCATGATACAAGCAACATACAATAGAGTAAGGTTTCTATGGGGTTTTAGATCGGTACCCTTGAGGGGACAAATCAAGGGGGAAGGCACGGAACTGTCGACTGCACCGCTGATCGACTAGTTTTACCGCAAATACGCCTTTCCGAATTTAGGGGTAGTAATATTGGAATAGCGCAACCACTCATGGTAAGTGTTGCTATCGGATTTTTGTTTGGCACGAGTGGAATATGAATGCGGAGCATGATATGCAATGAATAACATTTAAACAAGTAGGCATGTATTTTCACATTAAGAAAAGAGGTAAAGAAAGGAAATACAGCAGTTATAATTGAAAGCAGTTACAAAGAAAATATGAAGATACGTCAGTTTTGTTCAGGCAAAATAAATACTTGTGAAATTAAACAGTTAACAACATATAACGGGAATAGGAAATGGTATAAACATTTAAACAGAAATTGAAAGGTCCAAATTCACAAGACAACCTGTAATGGTGAAAGCCTAGGGAATTTCCTCAGCAGAGTAGCCATGCGCCCCCCTTTTTTCTCACGTGGGTCAGGTGCGGAGAGATCGGGTTTTTGACATTCTGGACAACTCCTTAAAGGAAGAGGTTTAAGGGAGAGGCGCCACCTAACGATTTTGTGGTGAGTTAGGGCACCTAGAGTAGATAACTCATGAACTAGTTTGCATTACTAGAGATTGGGTAAGGGCTTGAAGTTATCCTAAGGGAAGGTGTTAGGCACCCCTCAAGATCCACAATTGTGTGTCCCAGCCAAGAAGTTTTGTGAATTTGGACGGTAAACAAATAGCAAGTAAGGTTCATATAAGAGGGTATTCAAACAAGTATGAAAATCTTTAAAGTTTTTTGGGAAAACATAAGAGTAAAAACATTTGAAAAGAATTGTACTAGGTTTAAAGTAATACGAATCACATCAATGCAATACCCGCTAATGACTCCTCGAAGAGGAGCTACACGTGGTATTAGCGCACCGATCATCATATCCGTGTTCTACCCTTCCCACCCCATAGAGGTTATTTAAAGAAGCACATGCTGGTCATGAAGGCTTACTGCGTGCTATTACCCATCCCGTTCTATAAGTCCTGGAGGGTGTTTAGGACTACTAATCCTACAAGGTGGGTACTAGGTTGAACCCTTAAGTTTTAAAGGATAAACTCTAGGCGACAAGTAGAAAACAGTTAGGACTTGCACATAAAGGATTCACATAGGCAGTTAGGGGGCTCATATATCCCTCCACAAATAAGACAAGTAAAATAGCACGTCTCAAACACAAAAAAGGTCTCAAAGTCAGAACTTAAAGCAGGAAATTTGAGTGTGAAAACAATAGGTTTCAACGAGCTTTTGGCAAAGAGAATATTTTGAAAATAACTTAGTAATAAAGCGGGAATAAAACAGAGTAGTTTCAAGATAGAACAGGATTAAAAATAAACAGAGAGATTTGCATAAAGGAGTGACTGATTTTGGAAATCCAGTATTTCAAAGACAGGCTAGGAATTTAGAGCAGCAGCTTGAATGAATTTTAGTAAAAAAGTGAATGAATAATTTCAGAAACTACTAATTTTGAAAGTAGAGCAGGGACTTTAAATAACATAATGATTTGTATGTATTTCAGAAAAGGGTAAATGTTTTGAAAATCCAGCAGTTCTAGACAAGGCATGAGTTGAGGGTAGTAACAAGCAGCAAAGTTCTAAGGTTTTCAGAAGAGACTGATTAGTTCTAAGGATCATTTTTAATACATGCAAGACATAAGACATTTGATTTTGGTTTTAATAAGTATTAGGCCCAAGGTTTGCCTAGGCGTCCGTATATATACTGATTATGCACACATTGATTATGAGTCCTGAAACATGATTTCTAGATGCAAATGCAGAAGCAGTAACATCACAACACTTTTATTATAGTTATTAGTTGTGAGTAGGATTTCTAAAATAAACATGAGAATAGCAAAGATGCTGAAGTAAACAACCTAAACATGGTTTCTAATGCATGGTATGCATGTCCTAAGCATGATACTATTGCACACATAGGTAAATAAATCCTATAGTCATGATTTCTACCCATAACTATCTAAGCATGAATAATCCCCTCCCATAATTACTATCCAACCCCAAATATTCGTTTACATATTATTACAGGCCAAGAATAATGAATTACACAATTGAATAAAGGCAAATCAAGAAGCTATACTATAGAGAGCCTAACGGTAGGCCAAAAGTACCAGATCCCTTTGTCATATGCCATGACCTTTCAACCCAAGTGTGTCATAGTCTCTAAGGACCTCAGAAAATCCCGGACAGTGCTCACACCCAGGTACCCTAGCCAGGGATAAGTAAGTGTAGTGTAGAAGGCCAGCCTTGTGTGTCAGAGTTCAATGGGTACTCAGAGGTCCCCAAGGCAGTGCTCACACGAAGGGGGCAGAACCTAGAATCTAAGAGTAGTGGGAAGTGCTCTGAGTTTTAAAAGAGAATTGGAGTTTGAAAAGAGTAGTTTTAAAACAGCAACACTTTGAGAAATAACTTTAAGAACAGTAGTAAAGGAGTTTTAAAATAGAAGCAATACAACTGTAATCAATAGGCAAAAGGACTCATGAAAGAGAAAACACAAAGATGGGTAAGGGATTCGGGACACGTAACACTAAACATTAGAGTGAGGCAGAATTACAGTTATCACATAATTACCAAATAGTTGTCACATAATAGCATAGATTAATAGGATCAGGACTGCATAATATTCAAGTAGCAGGAGAGGCAGATTTACAGCATATAGAGTTAAACGGAAGGTGAGAACAAGTAACCACAATCAAGTCAAGGCAAGAAATATCAACTTGTGAACACATAAGCATGTTGGAGACATATCAGGCTCAAGGGAGAGGAAACATAGTAAGGGGGGGGGGCATGCTAATTACATAATTACAGGGAACCATATGGAAAACAAGATACATATTCAGACTTGACAAAAGGGGAAGATATGACAGGGGTTCAGCTAGTTACATGGTAGACAGTAGAACCATATGATAAAACACATAAGGAACAGTAAGTAAATAAACAAGAACTGGAGCATATTGTGTATAGGTGCTATAAAGCTAAATCAGAAAACATACCAATCAAAGTATAAAGAACAACAAAGTGTAAGTGATAGCACAACAACAACAGTATGCAGAGCAAAGAGAGCAGCAGAGAACAATAGTGTGCAAGCAGTATGCAGAAGCACAAGTGCAGTGGGGATTGCTCAGTCTTGACTTTCAGGCGACTGAGTAGTCAATAATAGATGCAAAGAGGAAAAAGAGGTATGAAAGCACAGAAGAATTCAGAGCAATGTATGTGTGTTTGTGCTCTCAAAATCAGTATGTGTGTGTGTGTGTGTGTGTGTGTGTTTGTAAAGAAAGAAGCCATGGTCTTAATATAGTTTTTGAAAACGAGTAGTGTATGGGTAATGAGTGCACAAACATGGAAATAAAATCAATTAACACCAATTAAGACAAAGTGGACTCCTTTAATTAAGGAGTCTAGTTTCAAACGGTAAAGTCAAGGCTGAATAAGGAAAAGAAATCAGTCCAATAGGACTGATTCTGTCAAATTAGGACAAGGAAATCACATAGTGCATAATAAGAGCCAAGTACATAGTATATAATTAAGGAAAGTTGAACTAACAGTATATTTATAAAGTAAAGTAGCGTGTTAGTTTTGAAAATCGATTGAAAGAATCTCGGATACAATCACAATTACAGGTAATCAAGTATAACTAAGGAAAGCATCAATAAATATGGAAAGAATTCAAAATTGGTACAGAATTGCACAAAATCCTGTATTCAAGGTAAACATCACAGGCGGGGAATTTTACACAAGTGAATCAATATAAATCAACAAGTAAAGAGCCAGTAAGGTAAAGGGTCGGAGTCATTTAAATAGCAGTTATTGATTAACAAAAAGAGATACTCGTTAGAACAACAGAAATTAGAGATCATGACAATGAATCGAAGCAAGAGTCACAAAGAACACACGAACACATAGTCAAATAGTAAAGATCAACCCAGAACACTAGGGTTTCATCAATAACAGTTCAGATAACACAAAATCATGAGATAATCTCTTAAACAAGCATAGATGGATAAAAATCAAAAGGAAAGCCGTTCGAGAACAAGGTCGAGAAACCCTAGTTTTGAAACTGTTAAAAAAAGAACGAGATTTTCTGGAGAAAAATATAAAGAAACTTTATAACTAGGTAAATATAAAACGGATCTTACAAAAAATCCAAAAATACAGAGGACTAGGGTTTCATGGAACCCAGAAGATAGGGCAAAACTCATGAACGACCTCGATTTAAGCCGGAGATACTGCAAACTTACTCAAACGGCCGGGGGTGGCCGAAAATGGCAAGAGACCCAAATGGAGGTGAGTGAACCGCTCCAGGTTCATCTGAGGACCCTAAGGTATCACTGGATCAGTACAAGGGGTGTGGATGACCACGAGACAATGAAGACCCAAGGTTTCCGGTGAGAAACCAACCGGAGAGGGTGGACGGAACCCATCGGAGAGGGAGAAGTCGAGGAGACTTCCAGAGAGAACTAGAGATTCACAGAGAGGTAGAGAGAGAGAGACAGAGAGAGAGAGAGAGGGAGAGAGAGAGAGAGAGAGAGATATGGTCTCTAAAGAATGAGAGACGGGAGGGGGGTTTGGTTAGAATTATTTTAGAAAAATTGATTCTGGGCCGTTAATCTATCTTGATCAACGGCTCAGATAGAGTGAGGGGTTGGGCCTGGTAGGAATTGGGTCTGGGCTGGGTGAATTGGGTTAATAAAATCATGTGGGTTGGGGTTTAAAATTGGCTAAGTTTTAAAATAGAAAATAGACCAAATATTAAATACCCAATTTAAATAGAATAATTAATTAATTAAAATAGCTAATAACTGCGTAAAATGAAATTAAGACCAAATAAATGAAAAATTGAGACGATTAAATAGTGTAAAAATATATTTTAAAAAATCAATTACAGATTTTAAAAATGATATAAACGTACATTTGTGCTATTATTGCAAAATTGCTGTAATAATGCCAACATTAGCTAATTTAGGGGATAATTAAATCCTAAATGAATTGAATAAGATTATGAATAATATATTGAGTAAGAAAATGTCTTGAAATTATTTATAACGCCATCTATGCATGATTATAGAATATAAAACATTAAATAAACAGGAAAATAATTCGATAAAAAATACGAAAAAATTATGGAAAAACATCAATTACTTTAAGGAGTGATTTTGAAGGTATATATGTAAATTTGAAAATAACTTGAGGAAAAATTGGGTATCAACAGTTGCCCTTCTTTACCCGAGAAGGATGAAAGAGTTGTCGGGTAAAGATATGATGGCCAATTTTGATCGTGAGGAAACCGTGGGAGAGAATTAGGCCGCACCCTGGCTTCTGAGCTGCCTACATATCCTTGGTTTTACGAGAATCAGTCTGTATGTAGTTCCGGAATCATCGGTGAAATATATCGGTGATGTTTCACAAGAACGGATGCAAAATGCGAGGTAAGGTAAAGTAGGAAGGTCTTACGGGGTTGCATCGGAGAACTGGAGCGGTCCGCTCCCGCCTGGTTGTCTGTTCCGGCCGGATTACCTGCAAATAAATAACAAGCATATAGCGTGCATAATATAAACATGATGCAAGTTCCCATTGGACTGTGAATGCTGTCTTTGGACAATTGAGGATGATGTCCTTAGACCATGATGTCCTGGGATATGAATCGCTTGGTGCGGGATTCGCAGGCTATGAAATGACGTTCTTGGGCCATGAGGATGGTTCCTCTGAACCATGGTTCCTTTGAATAATGATATGCAAGTTGAATAAAAGAGATCCTCAGGCCATTAAATGATGTTCTCGGGCCATGAAGATGGTGCCTCCGAACGATGACTCCTTGGGACAAGTTGGCGATATTTCAGCCCATGAAAAATGCAATAGTATTATGATAACAAGACAAAGTTTTGTCTTGCGATTTGTGAAAGAAAAGAGGGGCAGAGCTTAGCCCGAGAGAAGCATAAATAAATAACGTCACGAAAGGTGGTTGTAGATAGGAGTTTTATTCAATGAAGTAAAATTCAGGGGAGGTAACGTAGAACATCGGATGGCAAAATGGTAGCCTTATGCGATGCAGGAAATAAAATGCAGGGGAGATAGCGTAGAACCTCGAAAGGCAGAATGGTAGCCTTATGCAATGCGGGAAACAAAATGCGGGGGAGGTAGCGTAGAACCTCGAAAGGCAGAATAGTACCCTTATGCAATACGGGAAATAAAATGCAGGGGAGGTAGCGTAGAACCTCGGAAGGCAGAATGATAGCCTTATGCAATGCAGGAAATAAAATGCAGGGGAGGTAGTGTAGAGCCTCGGAAGGCAGAAGGGTAGCCTTATGCAATGCAGGAAATAAAATGCAGGGGGGAGACGACGTTTAGTCTCGAAAGGCAGAATAGTAACCTTATGCAATGTAGGAAATAAAAATGCAAGGGGGAGACAACGTTTAGTCTCGAAAGGCAGAATGGTAGCCTTATGCAGTGTGGGAAAATAAATGACAGTAAGAGTTCTTAGCTGATGATAAACTCCGATGATACGATTGTGGTGAATAAGCGTTGTTTGTGATGACAATAAGCGTCGGCATGTGCGAGGAGTTTGAGAGTGTGTCCTTAAGAAATATGCATCTTGCGAATATAGTAATGTGTTCTGGGCTTTCGCCGTCTTGTTGCCTGCATCCAAAGAAAAATTGTGAGTTCTGTAAAGGGGAAGGTTAGTTCGCATCCCCACTGGCTCGACTCGGCCTGTCTGCTCGACAACGAGGACTTTGTTGTTCATATCACAGGGGTAGCGTTGCTAAACAAGCTTTTTTTTAGAAAGCAAATATGCATGGTTTTATAAAAATATAACATATAATTCAAAGTAATTTCTTCGGATGAACCGACGATCACGACGCGGTTCTAGGCATTGCAACCTCTCTTGCTATGGAATTTAGAGGGTCCTCCTCAAAATTCTGCCCCAGTTTGATGGGTGAATGCTTCTGACTGTTGCTTGTGCGGTGCTCGGCTGCATTTGCTTCGGAATTTTAAGGTCCCTCCTCAAAATTCGTCCCCAGTTTCCATTCGTGGGGGAAATGAAATTTTTATTAAAATGTGACCAAACCCATAGGGCTGCCTACGTATCCCCTCTTAAACAGGAATCAGGTCAGACGTAGTTCAATTTACAACATTTGATAAAAGCATGAAAGTTACACATAGTAAACCCTTGACTGCATCTGAATTAATTGGCTTTGGCAATATTTCTCCATCCATTTCTGCAAGTATGAGTGCTCCTCCTGTTAGCACTCGGTGAACCATGTACGGGCCTTGCCAATTGGGAGAGAATTTTCCTTTTGCTTCGTCTTGGTGAGGAAAGATCTTCTTTAACACCAGCTGCCCCAGTGTGAATCGTCTCGGCTTGACTTTCTTGTTGAAGGCTCTGGTCATTCTGTTCTGATATAGCTGACCATGACAAACTCCGTTCATTCTTTTTTCGTCTATGAGGGACAATTGCTCATAACGGCTTCGTACCCACTCTGAGTTTGGCTTTTTGTATGATTCTCAGGGATTGAATTTTGACCTCGGCAGGAATAACGACTTCTGTACCATAAACCAACATGTAAGGAGTTGTCCCAGTTGATGTGCGGACTGTGATGCGGTATCCCAATAAAGCGAATGACAGCTTCTCATACAATTTCTTGTGCTTCTCTATCATCTTTCTCAATATCTTCTTGATATTCTTGTTGGCATCCTCAACGGCTCCATTCATCTGAGGTCTGTATGCTGTGGAATTCTTGTGTTTGACCTTGAAGGTTTCACACATGGCTCTCATCAGGTCATTGTTGAGGTTGAAACCATTGTCGGGTATTCAACCACCCGGAGAACCCTGGCGTTGATCTGCTTAGTAACCTCTTCTTTGATTTTCAAGCTCATGTCTGGTTTAAACTTCTTGAGCTTTTGCTTCACCGGTGGGCATATTGGATCGGTTGGTAACTTGTGGGCCACAATAGATGTACTGAGGCTAGTCATTTCATCATACGACCAAGCGAACATGTCCTTATATTCTCTTAAAAACTCTGTATATTCCTCCTTTCTAATGGAGATAGATTAACGTTGATGCATGTTTCTTTGACGTTCTCTGCATTTCCCAGGTTGACAACCTCAGTCTCGTCCAAGTTAGACTTAGGTCTATTCTCAAAGTTCACGACCTCTTTCACAATATCCTCAGGTATACCATCCTCGTCTGAATTAGAATCCGTTTGTTGTGTTGCCTCGTTGCATGTCACAGTCGACAGTTCATCAAGATAAGTAATAGTAATATTGTGTAAATAAAGTAATGGGGAGGAAAACAGTAGCAAGTAAATATACGATTTATAGAGAAACTACAAATGCTTTGATAAATTGAATAATCATTTGATCATAGGAGCTCTTTCTTGCAGAAATTAAAAATGCGAAAAGGAAGAATTTTTTTTAAAAATAAATAAGTTGTAAATAAATGCTTGTATTGTTAGCCTTGCTACCCCAAGGCTCGACGGGGTTTGTTCGTCCCGACAGACCAATTCTTGAGATATGATCCTCTGCTCATGACCTGTATGGAAGAGCCTTCCTCCTCCCTCTTCAAGAATGACACAACAATCCATGTCCTCATCGTCCAAAAATAAATCCCTCACTGCCGCTAACGCTTCCTCTTCGTCCGTTTCGTAGATGATATCAGCTTACTGGAAAGTTTGTTCTAAGTGAGGTATTGGCTGCTCCAATGAGTAGTAGGGATTGCGCCATGGTGGCGACTAGTTCTTGAATTACTTCCAAGTGTACTCATACCCTAGCCCGAAAAAGGTACCGTGCTTCTTGAGTGTTATTGGCTTCGTTATTCCCTGGAGATTTTTACCGAGACCTTTGCCTGGCTCGTATCCTTTCCAGTTCAAGATGCTTTTGATCTTACTGTCCCACCATTTGTCCTTATCAGTGGCGTTAACTCGTTCAATATTGTGGTAGATTTCTCCACCCAGCTTCCTTCTCCCCTTAGTGACCGAAAAAGTCTGGCGACCGTAGATATGGTTGCTACCGTCGCCATGAATGACTACCTCTTGATGGTTCCATTCAAAATTCAACGCTTGATGTAGGGTTGATGCTACGGCCCCAGCGGCGTATATCCAAGGTCTCCCTAATAACAAGTTGTAGGATGCGGGCACGTCTATCACTTGGAAGTCTACATCGAACCAGGTTGGTCCCATTTGAAAGGACAAGGTGATTTCTCCCATAGTGGACCTCTGCGAACCATCAAAGGCCTTTACATTGATCTCTCCTTCTTTATATCATGTAGACTTTTGCCCAATTTCTTGAGTGTGATCAGCGGACAAATGTTGAGGCTGGAACCCCCATAAATTAAGATCCTTGTAATGAAGTGGTCCTCACATTGCACAGTGATATGCAATGCTCTATTATGCCCTAACCCCTCGGGCGACAACTCATCTTCATGGAAAGTAATTTTGTGGCTTTCCAGAACCTGGCCCACCATGTTTGCCATCTCCCCGCTGGTGATATTGTCTGGTACGTATGCTTCACTCAACAGTCTCAGCAAGGGCGAGGTCTTGGGAAGTCTTTGTGAGTAGGTAGTGATTGGTAGTGAGAAGGTTGGGAATTGTAGGCGTTGTAAATGGGGGCTGGTTGGGATTATCTGGGAGAGGTAGGTTGATATGTGGGTGGTGGAGCTTGATATGCGGGAGAGGGTGCTTGGTATTGAGGTGAAGGTGTTTGATAACTTGGAGCTGGTTGGTATGTGAATGAGGGTGTTGGATATACTTGGTATTTTGGCGGGGACTTGGCTTGTTGTGCAACCATCACGACTCCCACATCCTTCTTTATGGACACAGCACCAGATTGTAGAGCTTTATTAGTAGCCTGTAAAGCTTCAAAGTTGGTAACCATACCACTTTTGATGCCTTCTTTGATTCGATCTCCCAATTTGATGATGTCACTGAACTTGTGACCTTCGACCATCATCAGTCGCTCATAATATTGAGGATCCTGAGCTCGTACAAAGAATTTCTTCATTTGTTGCTCTTCTAAGGCTGGCCTAACCTTGGCAACTTCTGACCTCCAACGAGTAGCATACTCGCGAAAGGTCTCCGTTGGCTTCTTCATTAAATTCTGGATGTAGAATACATCCGGAGCATTCTCCGTGTTGAACCTGAATCGATCCATGAAGTCTGTTGCCATGCTACCCAATTAGTCCATTTCTTTGGATCTTGGCCGATGTACTAGGACAGTGCATCTCCTTTCAAACTCCTCATGAAGAGTTTCATGTGGATTCTTTCATCTTTTCCACGCCAACCAATTTGTCACCGTAAGTTCTCAAATGGACTCTTGGATCACCAGTACCATCGAACATCTCGAACTAAGGAGGTTTGAACCCCTCGGGCAGTTCGACATCAGGCTGTATGCAAAGATCTTCATAGTTCAGCCCATCAATCCCTCTAACTCCTTCAACGCCCTGAACTCAATTGGTCAACTTCTTGAGTTCCTCGGCCAAATTCCTGATGAGCCTATCCTTATCGTCAGACTCAGAGGTATGTGGTGTGGAATGAGCCACGTTTCCACATAAATGGGATTATTGTAGGCCTGGCAGTGGTCTTTTGTCTGATCCTAGAGAGGTGGAGTGTTATGGTGACATGCATTGCATTGTGCTGGCGGGACTTGGTCTTTGGGGTGATTCTGTTGTTTAGGGGTGTTTTGTGGTAAAGTGGGGTTTGGAGCATTTGGGAGGTGGACATCCGGAACATTGAGGGAAAGTGATAGGTGAGACAAATGCTTGACTTGGTCAAGTTCCTCTTGGAACTTCAGCAACTTCTTCTCCAGTAGAGACATACCCTCATGCAGAACTTGAATACCCCGACCATCAGTGATCTCAACCTGTTTATCCCTGTTGTCTTTTCTGACGCCACTTGCCTCTGCCATCTTAGTTTTACCCTTGGTTTTTCCTTTGGGAGGACTAGGAGGAGTAGTAGGAGGAGGGCCCTTTGATCTTGTGCGGTAGGCGGATGATGCCAGAATGCACGAACCAACCTTTGGGGAGGGGAATAATAAATAAAGAAAACAAAAAACGACAAAAGTAATGAAGTTAGTGAGGATCATAGAAAAATATTGCAGTATTTAAACACATAAGGCGGAAATGTAAAGCGCGTCCTAAGTTGGGGACCTCTTTGTGCCCGAGGTAGGCCTAGCGACAAATTGATTTGGAGAACTGAAGATGTTAAATGCCTCATTTTATTGATAATAAAATAGACAAATCCAACACGACTCTGAGAATGCGAAAAATATAAAATGTCACGAATGGCCAGGGGCCTTATTACATCAGAAGGCAAAGTAAAGACAATCCATTTTACTTGGTCCCAGATGGACCTTCCCCAGACTCGGCATCTCTGCTCGCCTTGATCAGCGTCCCTATCTCGTGGAGTCCCAGCAGCAAGTAGGTCATGGCTTGAATTCCTCCTTTGGCTCCCTCGGCCTTCTGACAGGTCTCGATCCTTCTAATGAACTTCTCCTCTAAGTCGACTATGCCTCGCTCCAAGTGTGCTAGCCTCTGGGTGGAGGTGATGGCCATGTCTTTCCATTCCTCTATCAGCTTCTTGTTGGCCTCGTGTATTTTGTGATGATCTTCTTCACAATCACGGAGCCTCTTGCGCAACTGGTTGAGTCACTGGAGTGAAGATCCTCCCACCAATCTAGTACTTTGGGGTGGATATTGGTGACCATGCCGAATCTGGGGACCTCGTGCCTTATTTCTGCAAAACAAATAGATTAGGCCTTTACCCCCACCAGACTCGACTATTTAACATCAATAATTAGCATGAGCATTTAGTTCTCCAAATAAATGCACAGAACGTGAAGGCGTCTTTTTGGGTTCCAGGGAAACCCAATGGACTTTGGACAAGGCTATCTTAAAGGCTGTTGTGCGGACAACACGTTAGCTTGGCTAGGTTTGACCATGATGCAAGCAACATACAATAGAGTAAGGTTTCTATGGGGTTTTAGATCGGTACCCTTGAGCGGACAAATCAAGGGGGAAGGCACGAAACTGTCGACTGCACCGCTGATCGACTAGTTTTACCGCAAATATGCCTTTCCGAATTTAGGGGTAGTAATATTGGAATAGCGCAACCACTCATTATAAGCGTTGCTATAGGATTTATGTTTGGCACGAGTGGAATATGAATGCGGAGCATGATATGCAATAAATAACATTTAAACAAGTAGGCATGTATTTTCACAATGAGGAAAGTGGTAAATAAAGGAAATATTGTAGTTATAATTGAAAACAGTTACAAAGAAAACATGAAGATACGTCAGTTTTGTTCAGGCGATATAAATACTTGCGAAATTAAACAGTTAACAACATATAATGGGAATAGGAAAGGGTATAAACTCTTAAACATAAATTGAAAGGTCCAAATTCACAAGACAACCTGTAATTGTGTAAGCTTAGGGAATTTCCTCAGCAGAGTCGCCATGCGCCCCCCTTTTTCATCGCACGGGTCAGGTGCAGAGAAATCAGGTTTATGACATTCTGGACAACTCCTTAAAGGAAGAGGTTTAAGGAAGAGTCGCCACCTAACGATTTTGTGGTGCATTAGGGCACCTAGAGTAGATAACTCATGAACAAGTTTGCATTATCAGAGATTGGGTAAGGGCTTGAAGTTATCCTAAGGGGAAGGTGTTAGGCACCCCTCAAGATCCACAACTATGGGTCCCAGCCAAGAAGTTTTGTGAATTTGGACGGTAAACAAATAGCAAGTAAGGTTCATATAAGAGGGGATTTCAAACAGGTATGAAAATATTTAAAGGTTTTTGGGAAAACATTAGAGTAAAAACATTTGAAAAGAATTGTACTAGATTTAAAGTAATACGGATCACATCAATGCAATACCCAGTAATCACTCCTCGAAGAGGAGCTACACGTGGTATTAGCGCACCGGTCATCATATATGTATTCTACCCTTCCCACCCCGTAGAGGTTATTTAAAGAAGCGCGTGCTGGTCACGAAGCTTACTGCGTGTTATTACCCATACCATTCTATAAGTCCTGGAGGGTGTTTAAGACTACTAATCCTACAAGGTGGGTACTAGGCTAAATCCTTAAGTTTTAAAGGTAAACTCTAGGCGACAAGTAGAAAACAGTTAGGATTTGCACATAAAGGATTCAGATAGGCAGCTAGGGGGCTCATATATCCCTCCACAAATAAGACAAGTAAAATAGCATGTCTCAAACACAACAAAGGTCTCAAAGTCAGAACTTAAAGCAGGAAATTTGAGTGTGAAAACAACAGGTTTCAACGAGCTTTTAGCAAAGGGAATATTTTGAAAATAACTCAGTAATAAAGCAGGAATAAAACAGAGTAGTTTGAAGACAAAACAAGATTAAAAATAAACAGAGAGATTTGCAAAAGGAGTGATTGATTTTGGAAATCCAGTATTTCAAAGACAGGGTAGGAATTTAGAGCAGCAGCTTCAATGAATTTTAGTAAAAAAGTGAATGAATAATTTCAGAAACTAGTAATTTTGAAAGTAGAGCAGGGATTTTAAATAACATAATGATTTGTATGTATTTCAGAAAAGGGTAAATGTTTTGAAAATCCAGCAGTTCTAGACAAGGCATGAGTTGAGGGTAGTAACAAGCAGCAAAGTTCTAAGGTTTTCAGAAGAGACTGATTAGTTCTAAGGATCATTTTTAATACATGCAAGACACAAGATAGTTGATTTTGGTTTTAATAAGTATTATGCCCAAGGTTTGCCTAGGCGTCCGTATATATACTGATTATGCACACATTGATTATGAGTCCTGAAGCATGATTTCTAGATGCAAATGCAGAAGCAGTAACATCACAACAATTTTATTATAGTTATTAGATGTGATTAGGATTTCTAAAATAAACATGAGAATAGAAAAGATGCTGAAGTAAACAACCTAAACATGGTTTCTAATCCATGGTATGCATGTCCTAAGCATGATACTATTGCACACATAGGTAAATAAATCCTATAGTCGTGATTTCTACCCATAACTATCTAAGCATGCATAATCCCCTCCCATAATTACTATCCAGTCCCGAATATTCGTTTACAGATTATTACGGGCCAAGAATAATGAATTACCCAATTGAATAAAGGCAAATCAAGAAGTTATACTATAGAGAGCCTAACGGTAGGCCAAAAGTACCAGATCCCTTTGCCATATGCCATGACCTTTCAACCCAAGTGTGTCATAGTGTCTAAGGACCTCAGAAGATCCCGGACAGTGCTCACACCCAGGTACCCTAGCCAGGGATAAGTAAGTGTAGTGTAGAAGGCTAGCCTTGTGTGTCAGAGTTCAATGGGTACTCAGAGGTCCCCAAGGCAGTGCTCACACGAAGGGGGCAGAACCTAGAATCTAAGAGTAGTGGGAAGTGCTCTGAGTTTTAAAAGAGAATTGGAGTTTGAAAAGAGTAGTTTTAAAACAGCAACACTTTGAGAAATAACTTTAAGAACAGTAGTAAAGGAGTTTTAAAATAGAAGCAATACAACTGTAATCAATAGGCAAAAGGACTCATGAAAGAGCAAACACAAACATGGGTAAGGGATTGGGGACATATAACACTAAACATTAGGGTGAGGCAGAATTACAGTGATCACATAATTACCAAATAGTTGTCACATAAAAGCATAGATTAATAGGATCAGGACTGCATAATATTCAAGTAGCAGGAGAGGCATATTTACAACATATAGAGTTAAACGGAAGGTGAGAACAAGTAACCACAATCAAGTTAAGGCAAGAAATATCAACTTGTGAACACATAAGCATGCTAGAGACATACCAGACTCAAGGGAAAGGAAAAATAGTAAGGGGTGGGGGGCATGCTAATTACATAATTACAGGGAACTATATGGAAAACAAGATACATATTCATACTTGACAAAAGGGGAAGACATGACAGGGGTTCAACTAGTTACATGATAGACAGTAGAACCATAGGATAAACCACATAAGGAACAGTAAGTAAGTAAATAAACAAGAACTGGAGCATATTGTGTATAGGTGCTATAAAGCTAAATCAGAAAACATACCAATCAAAGAATAAAGAACAACAAAGTGTAAGTGATAGCACACCAACAACAAAAATTAGAGATCATGACAATGAATCGAAGCAAGAGTCATAAAGAACACACGAACACATAGTCAAATAGTAAAGATCAACCCAGAACACTAGGGTTTCATGAATAACAGTTCAGATAACACAAAATCATGAGATAATCGCTTAAACAAGCATAGATGGCTAAAAATCAAAAGGAAAGCCGTTTGAGAACAGGGTCGAGAAACCCTAGTTTTGAAACTGTTAAAAAAAGAACGAGATTTTTTGGAGAAAAATATAAAGAAACTTTATAACATGGTAAATATAAAACGGATCTTACGGAAAACCCAAAAATACAGAGGACTAGGGTTTCGTGGAACCCAGAAGATAGGGCAAACCTCATGAACGACCTCGATTTAAGCCGAATATACTGCAAACTTACTCAAACGGCCGAGGGGTAGCCGGAATATGGAAAGAGACCCAAAGGGAGGTGGGTGAACCGCTCCAGGTTCATCTAAGGACCCTAAGGTATCACTGGATCGGTACAAGGGGTGTGTATGACCACGAGACAATGAAGACCCAAGGTTTCTTGTGAGAAACCAACCGGAGAGGGTGGACGGAACCCATCGGAGAGGGAGAAGTCGAGGAGACTTCCAGAGAGAACTAGAGATTCACAGAGAGATATAGAGAGATAGAGATAGAGATGGTCTCTAAAGAATGAGAGACGGGAGGGGGGTTTGGTTAAATTATTTTAGAAAAAATGATTCTGGGTCGTTGATCTATCTTTATCAACGACTTAGATAGATTGAGGGGTTGGGCCGGGTAGGAATTGGGTCTTGGCTGGGTGAATTGGGTTAATAAAATCTTGTGGGGTTGGGGTTTAAAATTGGCTAAGTTTTAAAATAGGAAATAGGCCAAATGTTAAATACCCAATTTAAATAGAATAATTAATTAATTAAAATAGCTAATAACTGCGTCAAATGAAATTAAGACCAAATAAATGAAATTGAGACGATTAACGTAAAAATATAAAAAAAAATCCATTACAGATTTTAAAAATGATATAAACATACATTTGTGCTATTATTGCAAAATTGCTATAATAATGCCAACATTGGCTAATTTAGGGAATAATTAAATCCTAAATGAATTGAATAAGATTATGAATAATATATTGAGTAATAAAATGTCTTGAAATTATTTATAACGCTGTCTATGCATAATTATAGAATATAAAACATTAAATAAACATGAAAATAATTCAATAAAAAATACAAAAAATTATGGGAAAATATCAATTACTTTAAGGAGTGATTTTGAAGGTATATATGTAAATTTGAAAATAATTTGAGGAAAAATTAGGTATCAATGATACTTTACTACAATATATAATGTCAAAAAAGTCAGTAAAAGCTAGTGAAAAATCTAGAGGTGTTTGAACTTCGGCATTACTCTATTATGGTTTGGAATTGATGTAAATGGTACTTTGATTATGGTTTAGATAATATTTTTCCTGTGCAAGTTATGACATAAACTATTAAACTTATTTTACTTTTATGCTTTTGGTATGCAAGTTTAATGTAAAACCAATTAATTCCAGGACTTTTGAGCTCTAATATAATGTGTTATTTCTAGCTTCATTGTGGTTGTGCAACAGAAAATCAAAATGCTGATAATCAACATGAAACCAAAAATGCCATACTTCCGGAATTTACTCATAATCAACAGAACCAAAAACAAAAGGGGAACCGCCCACCTCTAATTCTAGATACCACAAATAAAATGCCACAACTTAATCAACTACTTTACACCTAATACAAACAAGGTTCATGGTTACACAACACCTCCTAATATTGAAACATAAACTAATAATAAGCAACATCTTCAAAATTTTCCTCTTTTTCAATTCAACCTCAAGTTCCATTTTATCATTCTGTAAACCAAGAATTAACGCTTCTGATTCACCATGAAATTCTAGATCATACCACTGAAAAAACCCACAAGCCACACGATCCTTAGCCAACCAAATCAGTAGAAATAAAATGAAATCTTGGCCACTTAACATATGATGATTCGAAATTACCCCCTAGTATTTGCATCCCAAAAAACGTCTTCTTGGGTTAGCATTTGTCATTTACGTTCTCAAAGAAACATGCTGTCCACAACCATAAAAGACATTAAACCTCACGCTCTACAAATACTTGAAAGAGTGTTCCTTATTTCAAATAAATTTGGATAAGAATGAAAGATAGATAAAACGAGAAAGATAAGAAGTAAACTCAATAATAACAATATAGAGATTTTCAAATGGATTCACGTGAAGAAATAGAAAAGAAACGTGAAAAATGGAGAGGGAAGGTTAAAAATGGTGAAGGATGGTGTAATATAAAGAAAAAGAGGAGAAAATATAAGCTTTTTAAAAAAGTGTTAATTAGCCATTAGATACTGTCAGATGGGTCCATTTTAATGGTTATTGTGAGCCTTCACGCACTCTTAGGGGATTTATTTCACACAATATGCCACATAAGCGACGAGAGAGTTTTATTATGAAGGAAAATATGGTTCAGGGGTTTACGGGGACATGCGATAGTATAGATAAAGAAATTAAAAATGGTTGTATAGTTTAGGCGGGTTTGAGGGTATTAACTCTTTAATACAATATGTAAGATTACTCATCAAAATGATACATAAAAATATCGCCACTTAGCCGTGTCTAATGGTTAATTTGTGTTACCCTCTTTAAAAATTAAACTTTTCTATTTTTCCTTTATTTTCTTTAGATTATAGCCCTCTTCCTCTTTTTCTTCTTCTTTTACAAACTTACAGGTTTCATCCGAAAAGTTTTCTTCTCTTGTTTCTTCAGAAATTATCTTTTTTCTTCATTTGGTCCTCTTCTTTCAACACTATTTAGTCCACCAAAAGCCCATATTTTTTTAACAAAGCCTAACTGAAATTTCTACCAAACCCTAAATTTTTTATCCCAAATCTTGTATTAAACTGAAATTCCCAATAAAATCGAAGGTTAATGGAAAAATTACAATGTTTAATTGAAGTTTAACGGCGAAAAATACGATTGAGACATGCTGTAACCCTTTCGGAGATCTAGGAAGAGAATTTTTTTTAAATAAATGTCAGTGTGCTTATCCCCTCACCCTTTTTTTTAACCCTACAAATATTTACCCATTTAATTATTTTGATTATTAGTTAAATTTTTTAATAAAATTGATATTTAGTTAGGATGAGTTAATAAAAGAGTGTATTACACGTACCATTAAAAAATCAACAAAGTTTTTTTTAATTATATAAGAGTATATAGGTAAGGGGGATTTTGGTTATATCAGATAGTTTAAGAGGGTGTTTGGCTAAGCTTATAAGCCGGTCAAACTGGCTTATAAGCACTTTTTGGCTTATCTACGTGTTTGGTAAACATCCAATGTGCTTATAAGCCAAATGCTTATAAGCTAAAATCAACCATAAGTCATAAGGTGATCACCCCCAACTTATGACGTTTCAGCTTATAAGCACTTTTAGTTTGACAAACACTTTTACTTATTTATCCTTAATAATATTTTTTAATTCACAAAATATTTTCCCCAAAATAGTTTATTGACTTTCTCTTCATTCCATATTTGTTGCTAATTATTTTTTTACAAAGAAAATTTTAATTTATAATCTTTTGAAAAATATTTAAGGTTATTTTAGTCATTTTAACAAAAGAATAGCTTATCGACACTTTTTATCAAACACATCAACTGCTAATTACCAGTTTCAGCACTTCTATCTAACCACATAAATGCTTATTTTAAAAATCAATTTCACCACTTAAAATTTTTTCTCAGCACTTCAAATTTATCATCTATTTATAATCAGCTAATCTAAATGGGCTCTAAGTAGGTAAAGGTGAGTAGAAATGGCGTGGGCTAGCTACTATTTAAGGTGATATTTATTTTTTATCCAGCAATTTTAATGTTGAGCAAAAATAGCCACTACTCTATTAAAATTAATATGAAAAGACATTTTTACCCTTTTTTCCATTGCTTTTCTTCTCAAACCCTCGCTTCTCAGCATCGAATACGTTGGCTCTAGTTTCTTGATTAAGAACTAAACAAGCTGGGCGTGGCTCTTGCAGAGGAAGTCAGTTCATTTAATCTATAATGTTTAGCTGAAAAATACAAGAAAAAGAAAAGGAAAACACAAACAAGTGTTTCTCTTTTCTTTGTTTGAGATATTCACAAACAAAAATTAGTGCAAATGGGGTATTTGTTGAAAGAGGTTTTGAAGACACTCTGTGGAGTGAATTAATGGTCTTACGCTGTTTTTTGGAAGTGGAAGATCAGTTGCCAAAATATCAATTGAGTTTTCTTATTTCAATGAGTCAAATTCTCTTTTTTTTATGCGGGTCCTGAACTTAGAGTTGGAAGTTCTAAAATTAAGGATATTTGGTCCTTAACTTAGAGTTACAACACAAAAATTAAGGATAGACAGTCCTTAACTTAGAGTTATAAGTTCAAAAGTTAAGGACACTTGGTCCTGAAATTAGACTAACAAGCTCAAAGTTAAGGACTATAGGTCTTGAACTTACAGTTACAAGTTCAAAAGTTAAGGACAATAGGTCCTGAAGTTTGAGTTTCAAGTTCAAAAGTTAAGGATAATAGGTCCTTAACTTTGATTTCCAAGTTCAAAAGTTAAGGACCCTTGGTCCTTAACTTTGAGTTACAAGTTAAAATGTTAAGGACACTTGGTCCTGAACTTCAATTTTCAAGTTCAAAAGTTAAGGATACTTGGTCCTTAACTTTGAGTTTCAAGTTCAAAAGTTAAGGACACTTGGTCTTGAACTTTGACTTACAAGTTTAAAAGTTAAAGACACTTGGTCCTGAACTTAGACTTACAAGTTCAAAAGTTAAGTACACTTAGTCCTAAACTTAGACTAACAAGTTCAAAAGTTAAGGACATGCGGTCCTTAACTTACAGTTACAAGATCAAAAGTTAAGGACAATAGGTCCTTAACTTTGACTTACAAGTTCAAAAGTTAAGACACTTGGTCCTGAAGTTTGAATTCCAAGTTCAAAAGTAAAGGACATGTAGTCCTGAAGTCCTGAACTTAGAGTTACAAGTTCAAAAGTTAAGGACATGTAGTCCTGAAGTCCTGAACTTAGAGTTACAAGTTCAAAAGTTAAGGACATGTAGTGCTGAAGTTAAGTACAAAAATTAAGGACATGAGCAGAAGAGTATTTTTGTCCGGATATTTAAAATTTATTAAAGTAGTGACTAAAAACTAAAGACATTTTAAACAGTAACTTAAAAATAAATACATATATTATTAGTAGCTAATAGTGCACTTCCCCTAAACGTGATAGCTTAGGCTTTTTTTTAAGGTATAGAAAAAGGCTTTAAAGTAAAACGGAAAAGTAAGAGCAGCCCAAACCCGATTAGTAGAATCCGATAGTATTGAAAGAGCAGTGGAGTTTCCCAACTCATACCTCCTGCCGCTGAGCGACCATTTCTTCAAACAAAACAACAGAACATCCTCAACAGAGAACAAAAAAACGAAGAAAAAAGGATGCCGCTGAGTGCAACAATGGTTGGAGCCCTCTTGGGATTAGGCACCCAAATGTACTCTAATGCCCTCCGCAAACTTCCTTACATGCGCCGTAAGTATTCTTCAACATTACCCAATTTTTTTTTTTTTTTTTGAATTTTTAAATTTGGTTCTGACTTTTATTTTTTGTTTTGGTATTTTGTAGATCCGTGGGAGCATTTGTTGGGTATGGGAATTGGAGCCGTGGCTGCTAATCAGATGGTGAAATGGGAAGCTAAGAGTAATGAAGATCTTGATAAGTTGCTTGAGAAAGCTAGGCTTGCTAATGAGCGCCGTTATTTTGGTATGTTTCATTTCAAGAATTTTATTGTTGTGTATCTGAAAATTTTTAGTACCCTTTATTTGTATCTTTTTTTGTTTTTTAATTTTTTTTTGGAAGTATGCAATTTACTTAAGAGAGATGCAAGATTTGAAATTGACAATTTGAAAGTATGCAATTTGATGAAGTTCTGCTACTGAAATTGCTAAAAATTGAATCTTTTCTGCTCCCAATGCTTTGTTCTAGTGGTTAGAACACAGCTTGTGATGTGTGGTTAGGCGCACCTTACTGGTCTGAACCTTGCCACAGATAAAATCCTGGTATTTTAGTGGAGAAGGATAGAAGAGAGGGATCCACCGAGTTTCGAACCATCACACTTGGGATTTCTCGATCATCAAAAGTTTTTGAGTCTTTTCCTTAAATTTATTGAAGGATATGCATGCGAGGTGGGTAATGTCAGAAAATCCTTTTCCACGGTAATGGTTCAAAAAATTTGAGTTGTTTCCTTAAAATTTATCGAAGGCTAGGCTTACTAATGGGTGTCATTATTTTGGTAAGTTTCATATCAAGAAAATTTGTGTCGAGTACCATTGTCTTGGGTATTACCCTTTGTTGTATTTGTCCTTTTTTTTTCTTTTCTTTGTCGTGGTACCTATGGAATCACTTAGGAAAAATGAACAACAACAACAACAAACCCATTGTAATCTCACAAGTAAGGTTTGGGGAGGGTAGTGTGTATGCATAACTTACCCTATCTTGTGAAGATAGAGAGGTTTTCTCCTTAGACCCTCGGCTCCAGTAAAGAAAAAAGAAGAAGCAGTAACAACAACAAGATGAGATGATAAGATAAATGAAGCGTGCAAGACCGACTCTCCTCTTTCAACAATGTTCTAAGAGTGGAATTTTCGCTTTTCTGGATTTCCCACCAATTCCTTAGATCCCTAGTCTTAGGGTTAAAGGAAGTCCTCTAACTAATCTAATCCACCGAAGGAGAAGGCGGGGTTCTCTTTCCTCACATGAGGTACTTGTTCTTGATGGTCACTTTGTTCAGCGCTCTATAATCGATGCAAAACCTTAGACTGCCATCATGCTTCTTCTGAAACAGGACCGACGCTCCGAACGTTTAGAGTTCTTGGTGAACTCCACCATAGTAGGAGAAAGCACTTCGAGCGAGTTCATGCTATGTGGATGAGGCAACGAGTTGAATATGAGGGCTTGAAGATAGCTTTAGAAGAGCGCTTGATAGAGACCTTAATGCTAGGGATAAAGTCTTTCTTTCATAACCAAATGAAGCTGTTTAAGGTGATGCTATGGCCTGAGTTCAATTATTATTCTGCTTAAATATCAATATGCTAATATCTCATAGTAATAAAAAATTAATATACCGCACCGATTATGACAACTTGCCACAAAATCCACTTTAACCCGTGCCACACTAGTAGGGACACTAACAACATGTGTGATAACGTTTAAGAAATATATATAGATGGTGATATATAGCAAGTAGAAAGGTGATTTCTAGCAATTAACGTGTGTTATTTCACCATCTATATATATTTCTTAAACGTTATCACACATGTTGCTAGTGTCCTTACTAGCGTGGCACGGGTTAAAGTTGATTTTGTGGCAAGTTGTCATAATCGGTGCGGTATATTAGTTTTTGATACTATGAGATGTTAGCATATTGATATTTAAGCAGATTAATAACTAAACTTAGGCCATAGCTTCGTGTTTACATTGATAGTGAGGTCACACATATGCCAGGCCCCATATTGGGCTTTAGTGATATTGATAGTGAGATGACTCGTACACCATGCACTAAGTTATGATGATCTTTGACTTTTGATCTGACTTTAAGGTAAGGATCCAAGACTGATGGGTACAGAATCCGGTGGTACTTTTTATTGATCACAAATCGCTTGTTATCGCACTGTACTCCTAGTCCCACTAAGATGGCGAGGAAACTTACTTCCGAGAGAGTTGCTTTCGCCGAAAGAAACAACATATGGTAATAGAAATCTAAAAATAAGAAAATACGAAAATGATACTTATACTATTGGTATGGAACGCTTAGGATTGGTGCATGATTTAAAATTAACATCTGGATTGCTAACTATTGAATCTTTTCCATAAAAATAATTGAAGGGTGTATATGTGAGATGGATATTTGAAAAAAACATTTTATCTTTTTCAAGTACACTTTATTGTAATTCATTTTTTCTATTTATTGGTACCTATGGAGCCACTTAAGAGAGATGCAAGATTTGAAATTAACAACTGCGGGATGTGAATAAATGAAATTTGGTGAATGAAAGTGCTAAAAATTGTATCTTTTCCTTGAAATTTTTGAAGGATATATATATATATATATATATATATATATATATATATATCTGTGAGATGAGTAATGTGATAAAAGCTTTTTAATCTTTTTCAAGTACGCTTTATTGTATTTGTCTTTTTCTATCTATTGACAACTATGCAATCGCGTAAGAGAGATGCAAGATTTAGATGAGGGCCGGCCATGAGGCTACTGAAAGTGCTAAAACTTGATTTTTCCCCCTTAAAATTTATTGAAGTATGTATATATGAGATGGGTAATGTGTTAAAAGATTTGTGTTTTAAACACTCAACGATTTCTTCTGATCTGGCTAAGCCTTGGGGGGCCAGAGCTATTCAGTACCTGTGCTGGTGGGAGGTAGCAAGTACTCGATGGAATAGTCGAGGTGCGGCAACCCGTGAGTCATTGTCATGAAGAAGGAAGATTCTTTATTGGGGTACGGGTTCAAACAATGTGGCGAAGTTCAGAGGTCTACTTATCTTGGTTGATCACAGTCGTTTGTTGGTAAAATAAATCCTTGTTCTTTTGGAGGATGCAGTTGGGCAATGGGAGGTCAGTGCAATTGATTGAGGAATGCGTAGAAAATGTGGGAACTTTTCCTGATTATATTCCTGCAAGTTTTTAGGGATGTCTTTAGTATAGTGAATCACCTGTTTTGAACTTTAGAAAAGCTGTCTTCTAGGAAAATGGATATTGCTGCCAAAGGAACAAAGAAAAGATACCGGAAGAAAGTACACCGAAGTTAGTCTTTGCTCTGTGTGGGTTTGGCGCATGTCACTGAATCAAACCCCGTTGTAGATAAAAATCTAGTATTTATGTGGCGAAGGGTGTAGGGACAGGCCTATTATCCACCGAGTTTTAAACCATATGCCTCCGGCCCTCGGGGATTTCTTGATTACAAAAAAAGTCTTTGCTCAGCCAACTGTTTTATCTCTTTTGCTCCCTTGCTACTTCTACTGATTGACTTTCTGTCTTCTAGAAACAGGTATCTGTCGCCTCCACTGTTGAAGTTAACAAAAAAAAAATATTAGGTACTGGAGTTGCAGAACCAAGATTGATGAATTTAGAATTAGATCAGACTGAAATTCTCATGAAATTAGCTTACATATGCTATTCATATTTTTTTTATACACGACATGGCGTGGTTGTCATAGACTTGATGATGAAAAGAAAAACATTAAGACTTATACTTGATTATATTTTGTTCTTCACCGACATAGGTGTTGTTTATGTTATGTGGACTTGCGTGTTGTTTGGTTTAAATCTGGTATCATCGTATGCTGATAGTTTGGGCTTGGGCATTAGGTTTATTTCTGAGGGTTGTTAAATCTGATGGTAATTGATTGGGCTCGGCCAAAAGAGGGAAAACAACATCAGACCCCAACCCAGTCTCACAATTTGAATTAATGCTGATGGTAGTCTTTTTGCCTAAAGAGACAGACCCAAGTGGGGCCATTTCCTCTGGCATAGAAGTACTCATTACGTTACACGACCAAGCAGTGAACAGATTAAAGAATCCAGCTGTGTTAGTTCATCTCCTACAAGTTCGTTCTTACACAGGAGAATATTCCAGTCATACAGGGATAGAGTGCAAAAATTCTTCAATAGCAGTTTTGATCTCCCTAGGGATCTTAGGAGGACCAGCTTTCATCCACAATCTAACCCGACACCTCTCTTTCATATCCAAATCAGTCTCTACCAGCCCACCAAGCATGTCTCCAATCAACTGAAAAATATTGGGGGACCATAGTTGGAGAGGGAATCCATGCGATCTTTCCCAAGTAGTTTTTGGGTCCTTTTCACGCATCAGGGATCACCATTTGAGGTACAACTCAGGGCCTTTCCTAAACCACCTAGCCATTTGGCTCTATTTGCCTCCTCCACTAAGTGAAAATCAACCCATGGCTAAGATCCGAAATACCGCATGTATTAAATGTCCACTTTTGCAGTTCAGTAGAAACCTTAAAGTCCTCACAAGTACAGCTGTTTCACTAGGCATCTACAAGAGTAGCAATTTTGGATTTTGTTGTTTCTGCATTTATCAACAATCTATTAAATCTACTGGCCAACTGAGACCCTTGACAACACGTGTAGCTCTTCAAAGGCCGTTGAAGTGTTGGACTGGAGTTGGGAGTGTGTCTTTTTACAACAAACCTCCATTCATTGGCTTCTATGTCTGACCATCCAGCATACAGTGAGAACTCAGCGAGAATGCTGAACCTTTTCCTTTGTCTATGCATGGTGACAATTCTCAAGTATTTGTTGAATCTATAGAAGTTCTGAAAAACCATGACTTTTTTCTCCTTCCTCACCAATATGCTATTGACTTCACCAGGTTTTTCAGAAGCGACAACTTTTATCTGTCAACTTCGTAACATGAGTAGTTTAGAGCAACAATTCCTGCTTACAAAATCCAGCTTTCTCTTAATCCACTCATCCCAGACATCATGTTTAACGGCTTTTCTTTGATCTCAAACGGCTTACAGCCACTATAAAAAGGCCTCTTCTATCCATTGGTGAGGGAAAGCAACTAGTTTTTAGAAGCTATCTTGCTCGGGCTCTTCAAAAATGCTGCCGGATGCATGTCAAATCCTCCAAAAGTAGTGCATTTTTTAGGATCTGACATGAGTGCGGCACCGTTTTTGGAGAGTTCAAGCAGCATAGTTTAGAAGATCACAAGTTGGATTATCTAGTGAAAACTGGTCAGCGAGGTTAGGTTTGCGGGGAGGTGAAAGATGGAGGAGAAACTTTGGTGTGGGCTTGGAACGTTGGGAAGGTTAATTGGAGGGGAAGAGAAGGTAAGGCCTACCTCCCATGCTGTAAAACAAAATTCTTCGAAAATACATATGAGGTTGTTCATTGGCCTCTTGTAATATTTTAATGATGCTTTCCTTTCCAACCATTCTACTGGCAATCTGGCATAGTACTATGTTTAAACAATAGAAACATCTTATCAACACCCCAAAACCTAACTCTCTCCCATGCTTCAACACTTCATTCTCCGAAATGAAATACACTGCGTGAGAGACAACCAAATTTTCCCCATCTCTCTCTCCCCTCTTCGAAGAATCAGCAAGATACATATCCTCATCATCATCAGACACAGACTTTTGTTCCTTCGTCACAATTCCCTGTCCTTTGCCATCCACATCTGTTTGCCTCTTTATTTTCGTCCTATGATGTCCTCCTACATCTCCTTCTTGAATTGCTATTCCTTTGTTGGAAGGGTGAATCAAGCTAGAATTGTCTCCATATACAACTGCAGCATGTGTTAAATCAGCTAAACCAGGAAATACATTGCTACTCTATGTGGAAAGGGTAGACACAACTGGGAGATCTGATGGTGGTAGCGAAGTGGATGGAGGCTGCTGGTCCATAATGTCAGCAGCAGTATAGAACCTAGGGACGAGGATGGTGGCTGGATCTGGCCAAGGAAAAGAAGGATATTCAGGAAAATCTAAAATTCCCCATTTTCACCCATTTCTCTTATCATTCGCAGACTAACAGTTCAAATTGGAATTGTAAACTAAATCCTGCATCTGGATGTGCTCGATCCTGCTGAAACCACCCTGCAATCCTCAACATTTCCTAAAAGCTCCTCCACCCTATCAAATCGTCCATTTATCTGGTTAAAATTTTGCAATAAAGTCTCCATATGTTAGGGCTATTTTTTCCATCTTACTAGATTGTTGAACTCTTGGTCGATGCCTCCTCTCCTGTCTTGGCCTTTCTTTCCCCCTTTACCTTTTTGGACCATCGTTTCCAAACTTTTTTCCAAATATTTTTTGATCATGCTGGTAGAAACAATGATATACAACTTGGTTTCACTTCAACATCCCCAACTAACTGCGTGATAGTAGTAGGGAAGAAAATGCTGTACATATTCTTTTCAAATTTATAGGCTTGAATGTTAGTATCAATAATTCTACCAACATTTTCAAGCATTCTATCTTAGATGCTATATCTTAAAGAAAGCCTACTTTCATTTAAAAACCAATGTTGTCAAGAATTTCGTCTCGATAGATATTTGGTGCAAGTTCTAGAAATTGTTATTGATTATCTCATGAAGGTTCTTTCTTTTTTCCCCGTATTTCCTTTTTGGACTCTTAGATTTTTCAAGTTTTTTCCACTTTGTTTTTTGATCGTGTTGTTAGAAACAATTATATACAACTTTGGAGTTGGTTTTACTCCAGCTTCCCTAACTAGCAACGTGATAGTAGAAGGGTAAATAATGCCACGAACATTAAGTCTAATTTACATGTTTGAGTGTTAGTATTAATAGTTCTACCAACATTGATAGACTATTATAGATGGCATAAGTAAAAGTATTGTTAGAGCATATACTTTCGAATTGTAAGAACCGGTAACAACCTAGTGCTAAGAAAAGCAAGGATGACTCTAACAAAATACCCAATGTTCCATCCCAACATGCTTTATCTTGCTCCAGAGTCTTCATACGTCTAATTTATACCAAAAGGAAACAAGCTGGTATCTCCTTCGACATCTGCCTAATTAGTAGTTCTTGTAAAAATGTGAGTAACCTGGTCATCAACATTATCAAGATCATATAGGTGATTAATTTTCTTAAATCTTAAACCATCTACTAAATCGTGAATCATCATCAATGGCACACCTTTGTGCTCCCATCAAGCGATTTCTATATGGAATATGTGCTGGAATGCTACCAAGATTTGGGAAGGGTTTGAAATCTTCTGCGGTAAGAAAAAAATTAATTGTTCTTCGGAGAAAATTAATCACCTCTACACCCAAAGGTTTGGCCTACTGGTTGAGAACCTGAGGTCTCAGGTTCAAATTCAAGCGGAGACAAAAAATTCTAGGCGACTTTTTTATCGGTCCAAGCTTTGGTGGATACAATTACTTGGTACTTGATGCTAGTGGGAGGCAACAGGTATCTCATGGAATTAGTCGAGGTACGCGCAAGCTAACCTCTATGATCTTGATAATATTGATCACCTCTATGGAATTAGACACCATAGTTATCTAAAAAAAATTGATCACCTCTATGATCTTGATAATATTGATGAGTGGGTCACTCATATTTTTACAATAACTACGAATTATACAGATAAAGGAGATACTAGCTTCTTTTCTTTTAATGTAGATTGGACGTATGATGGCTCCAGAGTAGAACAAAGCATGTTGGACGGAACATTGAGAATGCTTCCAAAACCATCCTTGCTTTTTTTAGTACTGGGTTGATACCAAGTTCCCACAATTCAAAAGTTTATACTCCAACAATATTTTTACTCTATGCCATCTATAGTAGAATGCTTGTCAATGTTTGTTAGAATTATTAATACTAACAATGAAGCATGCAAATTTAACTCAAATGTTTGTATTATTTTCTTCCCTTTTACCAGTATGCTATTAGTTAGGGAAGCTGGAGTAAAACAAACTCCAAACTTGTGTATCATTATTTTTAACCGCATGATCAAAAAATCTTTTTGGAACAAGCTTGAAAAATTTGATGGTCCGAAAAGGAAAGGAGGGAGGATGAAAGACTTTCATTAGATAATCACTGACATGTAGGATCAATAAATTCTTTCTAGAACTTGCACGAAATATCTAGCGAGGCGAAATTCTTGACAATACTGATTTTTTAATGAAATCGGGCTTTCTTTGTTTCACTTTTCAGCCTCTTTGTTGTGACCCAAAAAAATAAAAGAAATAAATAAAATTATCAATCTCAAAAGGCTCATCATGACGAGGAGATGCAAATATTTTCCTAATTAAAGCATAAGCATAAACAAGGTAAATATTTGGTGAGCTTGGAAAAATTCTTCCCTAGCATCTAGAATGTGAGGTTTGGACAAAATGCCGAAGAGGAAAATGCTCCCAAACAAATTCTTCCAAAGTACATGGAGGTTGTTTATTGGCCTCTTACAATATTATAATAATGCTTTTCAAGTTTCATGGTAAGAGATCCCACAAACTTTACATTTATATTTTAGGTAAGATAAAAGAAGTTAAATGTTAGATATCAAATACGCCCTCCGTCCCAATTTATTTGGCGACGTTTGACTTGGCACAAAGTTTAAGAAATAGTAATTTTTTATATTTCTTGTCTAAGACAAGTCATGAACATATGTATGGCTATAAATCATCTCACTAAGAGTAAAATGAGAAGTTAGAGTAATATTGTTTCTAAATATAGAAATGCATCGTTCTTTTTTTGGATAAACTAAAAGGAAAGCGTGCCACATAAAATGGGACATAGGGAGTAGTACAAGAAATAAAATGACATGGTGTAAATTTCGAAAAAGGAAGACTCTAGGAAACATGTCATAGGAAATCTTAATTTTTATGGTTAAGACTTCTAAAACTGTAAGTAATTTCCCATGTATTTCCGAGGTTGTTGAGTTGAATAAACTCAATTATTTCTGAAAGCGATGTGGGTTCCAGTACAGTGAGCTATAGCTGTGGAATTCTGATGCCTTGATGTCCTTCCCTGTCTAGCATTGAAGTAACGATTCGGGTTTAGACCCTGAGATTAAGATCCTGGATTCAAATGCTATCCAAATACTGGTACTTATTATTAAATATGTTAACAAATCACTTGTACAGAGGTGTTTGTTGTATCAGTTTGTGGTTCAAATAGCAGTATAAGCATCAGGCAATAAAAAGTATTGTAATCCGTGTTGCTGATTAAAAGCCCCTATATTGTCATAACTAACAAAAGCAAGAAGAAATTAGCGCAGTTAATATGTTCTCCATTTTTCATTCTATGGATTTTGAACATTTTTAGATATAAATGCCATAAGCCTATTGCTTATTAAAATGTTAAATCCATTTTTTACTTTATCAAAGACAAAAAAGGGATTTCAACATTTTGGTAAGCAATGCATGAAAATGACTTGATAATCAGGGGAACCCTTTAGAAAACTAGGCATGAAAAGTAGAAGCGCACTACTCTACCTAATTTGATAAAGAATAGAAGCATATTACGATACCAAAGGCTCACCAAAACTGATAGAGAGCGGATGCGACTGCCCTTATGTTCAACCATGAAATAGAATCAGTTTTTGTTTCATGTTTGTGTCAGTATGCTTTAAGGTGTGGGCATCCTGAACGCTGCTTCTGGATTCTATTTTTCTGTTGGCGTGGCTTTCCCTTATGTTGCGTGTTTTCCGTTGCTAGATTCTTAGGGCTCTTGTTTTTCATTTGTTCTAATCTGGCTCGAAATTTTGTTGCAGATGATGATGAAGATTAATACTATCGGCGTTTTCCAGAGAGTATGTTGTGACAGCAGCTTATGAAGGGTCAAGTTGTTTTCTTAAGCCCGTTGTTTCCTCTTTGTAAGGTTGCAGTACATTGATCTCTTTGTATTGGCGAATAACACTTGCAATAATCATATTTCAATGGCTTGCAAAAATGTGTTCCCTAATAATGAAATTATTCATAGTTCCCTATGACTTTTTGGATCATTATATGATATGAAACTCAATTTTTTACACAAAAAGAAAAACTTGTTTTCTGGTCCATGCTCTAGGGTGTGTTGGAACTAGATTCACAGAGTACAGCTTTCTGGCAAGGGCTTGAGATTGTCAGGATATAAATGAATTCTAACTGAGCTTTATATTTTTCAATTTTGACGAGTTTACTGCATACATGGTTTACGATCCTGTCTTTCAATTTTCGATATGCTACGGATTTCGAACAGATTTATATGTACAGATTATATAGGTTAAGGTATTAGCTGTTTCTGTTTCCTTGACATTCTTATGCTGGACTTTTGTCAAGATCTCCCATGTTATCATGTTGCAGTACTATGACTGTTTTCCCTAGTACTAGTATGCTCACACGCAGTACCTGTACATATGCAGCACGTTAGTCACATTGTGTGGCTCTGTTGTGTGGCTGTATAATGGTGGTAAGGCTGTCCAACGGGACGGGACGTCATTTAGCCTGAACGGTGGCGCTAACAAACGGGATGGGACAGGACGGGTTCGCGGGCCTTAAGTGCTGTTTTAAAAAAAAAGAAAAAATTTATTTAAGCATTAAGTTTGGCAACGGTTATTTTTTTGATAATGACTAAGTTTTTAAAGTTTGCAACGGCTAGTTTTTTGACTTATTTAATAAACTTAAAAGTTAATCGGAAATTAGGAAACTAAGTAAAGAATTATAAAATATTAAAACAAAAGACTTGTAATGAAATATAACTAAGAGTGTAAGACAATTCATAAAAAAACTTCAACGCTTAGAGCCTTTTATTTTATTAATAAAACTTTCAAATCTCACATACAAGTATAATTCTTTTGGGGGGTTGGAGGCCAATTATAGCCGTTTTTGGCCGTTGGGAACGACTATTTTTGCAATTGAAGCCGTTGCCCAACGGCTATAATTCCAAAAAAAAAAAGGACGCGGGACAGGCAAGACATGTAGGATGGGACGAAATGGCCATCCCATCCCATCCCATGTCCCGTTTAACATGGGTCCATTCCATTAAAATTAAGTGAGTCGGGACGGGACGACCCGTCTCGTTGGACAACCTTAAATGGTGGTGGGAAAGTAAAAATTGCGCGGGGCATCCTATTTGGTCGCCCCCATTTAACCTATACCCGCTTTTTAAAAAACTTTTAACTTATACCCACTTTTTAAATAACTTCAGCTCTTTTTCCCTCGCTGAGCTGAAGTTCACCAGTTAAGCTGAAGTTCGCCAGTTATAAAGACAAAAGTTCAGCATACGAGGCTGAAGTTCCCCAATTACAAAGACAAAACTTCAGCTCTACAGCTGAAGTTCACCAGTTATAAAGACAAAACTTCAGCATACGAGGCTGAAGTTCCCCAGTTACAAAGACAAAACTTCAGCTCTAGAGCTGAAGTTTCCCAGTTACAAGTTTCCAAGTTATAAAGACAACAACTTCAGCATACGGGGCTGAAGTTCCCCAGTTACAAAGACAAAACTTCAGCTCTTTTCTCTTTGTAAACTGGGGAACTTCAGCCCCGTATGCTGAAGTTTTTGTCTTTATAACTGGGGAACTTCAGCCCCGTATGCTAAGTTCCCCAGTTACAAAGACAAAACTTCAGCTTTAGAGCTGAAGTTTTTGTCTTTATAACTTGGGAACTTCAGCCCCGTATGCTGAAGTTGTTGTCTTTATAATTTGGGAACTTCAGCTCGCAAGCTACTTCATGCCCGTCTACTAGAATGCTGAAGTTTTGCGTGATTGCCTTTGCTACTTCAGCCCCGCATGCTGAAATTATGCGCAAAAGCGGGTACGAGTGTAATTTTTTTTACAAAGCAGGTATAAGCTAAAACGTGGCACAAAAAATGAGTACGGATGCAAAAGCCCAGGTGAGAAAACAATAAAAATTACTATAAGGGAAAGAGGCAGGGGGTCACAATGAAGAAGAAAGGAGAGAAAGCGAGTATCGAAGGAGGGATTAAAAAAGAAAGAG
>MDKI01149399.1:0-13658 GCA_005239505.1 Nicotiana paniculata
AACAAATCTTATATTCTAAGATTGTGAATATTTTTTTGTAGTTTTTAATTTTCTTAAATAAAACCTTTTAAGAGTAATATAAAAATTTAAAGTATTAATATTAGACGTAAAAGAAATATTTACACCAAAATAATATATAATTTGGGTTTGGTCAAAAATTAGTTGTTCACAATCTCACCCAATTTCAAATCTAAAAACCCAAAACCCTAACCTTTCTTCTACAAGACGACTCGAGAACATTTATTGACTTATACCTACATGAGTAAATAGCTCTTGATGAGAGCTATTGATTCATGTGGGTTTGATCCATTTTCAAACCCCGCCGGAATCCGTCAAACACCACACTGTTACCCCCCCCCCCCCTCTTTTTCCTTTTCTATTTGTTCTTTGTTTTTTTTATTTTTCAGTTAAAATCATGAATCATCACTGTTTTAGGTCTAGGTATTTTGCTTTTCCCTTCACTGTTTTCCCCCCACCTGTTCATGCTTCTTCTTCTTGATTAGCTAAGCCCTAAAAGTATTTGTGTTAGTCATGTTTTAATTATTTCGTTCTCCTCAATTAGTAACTAGGGTTCTTGATAACCATGTTTCTTGGCATAGTTTTTTATCACTGTTTCATATGTGTGCTTGTTTCTTTTTTTTCTTGATCCGTTTTGGTTAATTGATTCTGTTTATTTAGTTCAATCGTATGTGTTTGGATTAATTGAACCATGTTTAGGCAGTCGAATAATTTAGTTTAGGTTTTAAGATTAGTCTAAGTTTAAATATGTCCATGACAGTCATGTATTTGTTCTTGATCAGATTCCTTTGAATATCATGAATGATCAGCTGGTTTTTTATGTGTTTGTTTGGATTTTAATTCGTTGGATTAATTAGTCCGGGTTAATATGCATATAGGATGTCTAGAATCCTTTGACAGTTAGTTTTTCCTAACCTACTATTTTTATTATTAAATTTTGACCCTAATAAGTTAACCATTCCTATTAATCTCAAGCTTTGGTCATTGATTAGGTAAAAGTTAATCTCTAGTCTAAATGTTAGGATTACCTTCTAATTTCTCTTATTCTTTCTGTTTTAAACAAGATATATTTTGACATAAATAACTGAGTGTGTAGGAAACAGTAAACCGAGGTAACTAATAAGTATGATTAGAAACTAACTCTAAAACCCTAATCAACTAACCCTTAATTAACTGTCACGACCCAAATTCCAACTCAGGTCGTGATGGCGCCCAACACCGGAGTCGGGCAAGCCAACATCAGTTTACTAGCGAGATTACTTTACTTATTTAAAAGTTTAAGTTCTTGACAAATTTTAGATTTAGAATCATTTAAAGAAAACAGTCAAGTGATACAACTTGATTAAATGAACTCAAATGATCGTTTGCCAACATATGTAGTGTAGCCAAAAATATTAGAAAAACCAACTACGCGTGCCAAGACCTAGTGTCACAAGTCCACAAGCGACCAGTGGAATATACAAAGTAGACAAAATAAATATACAATTGTCTGAAAGGGGCAGGCAAAAATATTCAAAAATAATAGAAACTCCACACTGCTGCTGAGGAACGCTGGGAAGAGCAGTTCACTGTGTAGTCTAGTCCAGTAAGTACTCTCACGATCGCGCTTCGGTATGATAACCAGATGCACCAACCTCATAACCTGTACAATTAAGTACATAAGCGTAGTATGAGTACATATAAACAAATATGTACCCAGTGAGTATCCCGTCTAAACTCGAAGAAGTAGTGACGAGAGGTAGATGTATTACTCACTAGGGTAATTAGCAATAATATAATTAAACAGGTTTAATCAGGATTAGCAATTATGGAAATAAAGTAGACATGTAATATCAAGTATATGAACTACCACCTACCGCAAGTGTCAAATAACAACACTAATACAAGTTCAAGGCCCCCTACCACATAGAAAAATTCATTTGACAATATTTATAAGACTCTCAGTCAAATACATAGCATATAGTATGCCGAGGCGTACGGCCGAAGCGACACAAAAATTTAAATGTGCATTGCCGAAGGGTCGAACGGCTCGAACGATAGATGCATCTATTACCCCGCTCGTGAATCTATCATGCGACGCGATTGACATAATATAAGGCTACCCCTCTCACTAATCATACATGCGACACAGGTGCTCGTATACATACAGAGAATTGTCAGGAAATTCAGGAAATATGGAATTCATACTTGGAAAGACAAGAATCATGGAAACAACAAGATTTAATGTAACCTTCCATTTTCTCATTCTAGTTTCATGGATAATAATCTCCTAGGAATACATGCAGGGATACAAGTAAGGCATATAAGCATGCTTGTGAGTCCTAAAGACTACCCGGCATAACATAGTAGTAGCTACGCATGGACTCTCGTCACCTCGTGCGTGCGTAGCCCCCGCAAATAAGGACAATTCAATCATTTATAATTACCTATGGGGACACTTCCCTCTTACAAGGTTAGAAAGAGACTCACCTCGCGTAGAACCTACTTCCCGGGTCAAGAACGCGCCCCAAACTCCAAACTCTACACCCGAGGACTCGAAACTAGTCAAATATTATATAAATACGTTAATATACACTCAAAATTATGAAATTCTCTTACTAGGTTAGATAATTCATCTTTCTTGAAGAAATCCCAAAATACACCCTCGAGCCCACATGCTCGGATTCCGGAAATTTTCGAAGAAAACACTCACCCATGGCCTAATGGTCATTAATATATAGTTTTTACATGATTTCATGGTAGAAAAGTGGTGAAATTCCCTAAAGTTCGTCAACCCTAGGTCTTCACCCTAACCTCTTTAATTTCCACTAATTAGGTGTTAATCTACCTAAGATTTAGTGTAATAATCTAACATTTAAATGGAAATTACTTATCTTTTAGTAGCTAGGCCGAATACCCTCTTGAAAGCTCTCAAAATCACCAATGGAGGAGAAGAAAGTGGTGAAAAATGGTTGAGTCCCAAATTAAATGGGCTCACTGCCTTCAGTGACCTCGCACATGCGACTCGAGGACCGCACCTGCGAGCCATTGGCTGCATCGGATTTTGGCAAGGAGCATGGGGATCACACCTGCGGTAGAAATTTCGCACTAGCGGAAGTAGGACTTTCCTCCTGGGAGTCGTACCTGCGAGGCCTCAACCGCAGGAGCGGTCTCGCACCTGCGACCTAAGCAACCGCACCTGCGGTCACACCAGACCTGGTGCACCAGCAGCTGAAACTACTGGTTTTTGGCCCCGTTTAGTGTCCGGAGGCACTTGCGCCCACCCGAGCCCCCGTGCAAATATACCAACAAGTCCTAAATTATATTGCAGACTTGATCGAGCCTTCGGAACATCCAAAACCACGCTAAAACTCAAAATCACTCCTCAAAACCCCTAGAATCAAACTTAAGAATTTTCAAGTTCTTGAATTCGGTTTCAATGCGCCGAACCGACCTATACTACTCAGAATGACACCAAATTTTGCAGGAAAGTCATAAATGACATAAAGGTACTATTCCCGATCTCGAAATTCCATTCGAACCTCGATAACTCAAAAACACGTTCCAAACCAAATTATGAACTTAAGGAAACTCTATTTTGGCTATTTGGCATCGAAACGCTCCCGGGTCATCCAAAACCCGTTCCGGACATACGCACACGTCCGAAATCACCATACGAAGCTTCTGGAATCGGTGAAACTCGATTCGAGGTCGTTTACTCCGAATGTTGACCGAAGTCAAACTTGGCCTTAAATCCAAATCTTAAGGAACCAAGTGTTCCTATAATACCCTATACACTTTCAAATCCCGAACCACCCGTCCCCGCAAGTCATGAATCACTGAAAGTCGCTACAGGAAGTCTTATTTAGGGGAACAGGGTCCGAATATGCAAATCGACCGGTCGGATTGTTACATTCTCCACCTCTTAAACAAACGTTCGTCCTCGAACGGGTCTAGAATCATATCTGAAGTGCTGAATAAGTGTAGATATCTGCTCCACATGTCCTCCTCAGACTCCCAAGTCGCCTCCTCAACTGGTTGGCCTCTTGACTGGACCTTCACCGCAGAAACTCTCCTCGACCTCAACTGGCGGTCATGTCTGTCAATAATGACAACTGGATCCTCCTCGTAGCTCAATCTCTCATCCAACTGAATAGTGCTAAAATCAACCACGTGAGAGAACTCGGCGTGATACCTCCGGAGCATGGATACATGAAAGACCGGATGGACTCCCGATAAGTGGGGAGGTATAGCAAGCTCATAGGCAACCTCTCCAACACGCCTCAATACCTCGAAAGGACTTATAAACCTCGGGCTCAGCTTGTCCTTGTTCCCAAATCTCATAATGCTCTTCTGTCTAGACTGTGCTGTGCGGAGCCTTTCCCGAATCAACTTCACATTCTCCAAGGCATCTCTAACCAGGTCCGTGCCATATAACTTAGCCTCGCCAGGCTCAAACCACCCAATAGGAGAACGACATCGCCGACCATATAAAGCCTCAAATGGAGCCATCTCAATGCTGGACTGATAACTATTATTGTAAGAAAACTCGGCCAAAGAAAAGAACTGGTCCCACTGACCCCCAAAATCAATCACACATGCTCTGAGCATGTCCTCCAATATCTGAACCGTACGCTCTGATTGACTATCAGTCTGCAGATGAAATGCTATGCTGAGGTCTATCTGAGTACCCATCTCTCTGTGCAATGCTATCCAGAAGTTCAAGGTGAACTGAGGACCTCAATCTGATATAATGGACACCGGCACACCATGCAACCGGACTATCTCTCGAATGTAAATCTAGGCTAGCCTCTCCGAAGTATAAGTAGTACACACCGGAATAAAATGCACCGATTTGGTCAATCTATCCACAATGACCCAAACCGCGTCAACCTTCCGCAAGGTCCGAGGCAACCCAACCGCGAAGTCCATAGTGATGTGCTCCCACTTCCATTCAGGAATGGGCATCTGTCGAAGTAGGCCTCCTGGACTCTGATGCTCATACTTAACCTGCTGGAAGTTAAGACACTTATCCACATACCCCACAATGTCTTTCTTCATCCGCCTCCACCAGAAATGCTGCTTCAGATCATGATACATCTTCGTAGCACCAGGATGAACAGAATACCGTGAACTGTGTGCCTCCTATAGAATCCTCTGCCTCAATACATCAACATTAGGAACAAACAACCGACCCTGAATTCTCAGAACACCATCCTCGCCAATAGTAACCTCCCTGGCACCACCCTGAACCACTGTCTCCCGTAGCTCTGCCAAGCGTGGATCATCATACTGCCGAGCCTTAATCTCCCTCAATAATGAAGACTGAGCCACTACATGTGCAAGAATTCGGTGAGGCATTGAAAGATCTAATCTCACCAAGAGATTAGCCAGGGACTGAATGTCCAAGGCTAGAGGTCTCTCCTCCGCTACAATGAAAGCCAAACTACCCATACTCCCCGCCTTCCTGCTCAAAGCATATGCTACTACATTCGCCTTACCCGGATGATGAAGGATGGTGATATCATAATCCTTCAGCAACTCAAGCCACCTGCTCTGCCTCATCCCTTTTCTTGAACAAGTGCTGCAAGCTGCGGTGGTCTGTATATACCTCACAAGACACCCCATACAAGTAATGCCTCCAAATCTTAAGAGCATGAACAATCGCTTCCAACTCCAAATCGTTCACCAGATAATTCTTCTCATGAACCTTCAGCTGGCGCGAAGCATAAGCAATAACTCTCCCTTCCTGCATCAACACACACCCCAAGCCAAGACGTGAAGCGTCACAATACACTGTGTACATCCCAGAACCGGATGGCAATACCAGAACTGGTGCTGAGGTCAATGCCGTCTTGAGCTTCTGGAAGCTCGACTCACAGTCGTTGGACCACCGAAATGGAGCATTCTTCTGAGTCAACCTGGTCAATGGGGCTGCAATGGATGAAAATCCCTCCACAAATCGCTGATAGTAGCCTGTTAGACCCAAGAAACTCCTGATCTCTATAGCTGTAGTAGGACGTGGCCAACTCTGAACTGCCTCAATCTTATTAGGATCAACCTTGATACCTTCTCCAGATACTACATGTCTCAAGAATGCCACGGAGTCCAACCAAAACTCACACTTGGAGAACTTAGCATATAGCTTATGTTCTCGCAGAGTCTGGAGCACAACTCTCAAATACTGCTCGTGCTCTCCCAGGATATGTGAGTAAATCAAGATGTCATCAATGAAGACGATGAAAAAAGAATCAATATACGGCTGAACACCTTATTCATTAAATCCATAAATACTGCTGGAGCAATAGTCAAGCCAAAGGACATCACCAGGAACTCATAGTGGCCATATCTAGTACGAAAAGCAGTCTTCGGGACATTTGAGGCCCGAATCTTCAACTGATGATAGCCCGATCTCAAGTCTATCTTAGAGAACACCGAGAACACCCTGGCACCTTGCAACTGGTCGAACAAATCATCAATGCGCGACAATGGATACTTGTTTTTGATGGTGGCCTTGTTCAGCTGGCGGTAATCAATACACATTCGCATGGACCCATC
The DNA here is from genome assembly GCA_005239505.1 of Nicotiana paniculata. Classification (NCBI taxonomy): domain Eukaryota; kingdom Viridiplantae; phylum Streptophyta; class Magnoliopsida; order Solanales; family Solanaceae; genus Nicotiana; species Nicotiana paniculata. The sequence continues at coordinate 6,556 of MDKI01149399.1, forward strand.
CTTCTTCTTCACGAATAGAACTGGAGAACCCCACGATGATACACTCGGTCTGATAAACCCCTTAACCAACAACTCCTCTAGCTGTTCCTTCAACTCCTTAGGATCCATACGGTACGGGGGAATGGAAATATGCTGAGTATCTGGAGCTAAATCAATGCAGAAATCAATATCATGATCTAGAGGCATGAGTGGAAGGTCTGAAGGGAATACATCAGCAAACTCTCAAACAACGGGCACTGAATCAATCGTCGGAGACTCAGCGGTGGTGTCCCGCACATAAGAAAGATACGCCAAACAACCCTTCTAGACCATATGTCGAGCCTTAGGAAGGAAATAACTCTACTGGCTGTACTAACCGAGGAACCTCTCCACTCCAGTGTAGGCAACTCAGGCTTGGAAATCCAAGATGGCATGATAAGGAGATAGCCAATCCATGCCCAGGATAATATCAAAATCAACCATATCAAGCAATAGGAGGACCGCTCTAGTCTCGAACCCACAAAATGTGATCACGCAAGACCGATAAATCCGGTCTACCACTACAGAATCACCAACGGGAGTGGATACATATATAGGAGAACCCAAGGACTCACGAGGAGCATCCTAAGAACAAGCAAACAAGGCTGACACATATGAATAAGTAGATCTTAGGTCAAATAGCACTGATGCCTCTCTACCACATACTGAAATAATACCAGTGATCACGACATCTGAGGCCACTGCATCTACTCGGGATGGAATGGCGTAGAATTTGGCTGGAGTACCTGAAGACGGACCTCCGCTGAACTGAATAGGAGCTAGTTGAGCTCCCCCTACCTGGCCTCCACCTCTGGGACGACCTCTACCAGCCTGTCCTCCACCTCTAGGTGGACGGGGCGCCGGTGCTGGGGGTGCAGGATGGTAACTCTGCTGAATGGCCTTGCCCCTAAGCCTGGGACAAGTCCTCCTCATATGGCCTGAATCCCCACACTCGTAACACCTCGATGGAGGCATGTCCTGCTGCCCTGAAAATGAACCCTGAATAGCTGGGGGACGGTGAGGACTCTCTGGCATGGCAATGAAGTAAGGACTAGAAGACCTCTGATGACCTGAATACCCGCCGGAGGGACCCTGAATAGCTGGTGGGCGGTAAGAACTCTCCGACATGGCACTGAAATAAGGTCTCACCGGAGCACCACGAGAAGGTGGTGGAGGATCTGAATATGGAGGCCTGCTGGGCTGGCCTCTACCGAACTGACCTCTACCCCTTGCTGGGGTACCTCTCAAATCTCCAGAAAATCTAGCTCTCTTGTCCTGCTGACCCTGCTCTCTACCCGTCGATCGGTAACCCTCAATCCGGCGAGCTTACGAACCAAGTTTGCCATTCAAATGTCCAAGAATTTCGGAAATTATTACTATTCTTTTTATATATTTCAGAAACAAACTTGCTGAAATTGACAGTTCGGGCTCTCCTTTTGCTGGTGGGCGCGAATTGATCGGCTCACCAATAGGCGTAATTTCAAAATTACATCAATTTTATTTTCATTTTTCCTTGTTTTCTCTAAAAATATAATGGATCTTATGAAATGTCTTCTTATTTTTTTATTTTTTGGTTTAGCCATTTGTATTTGGACTTTACGGACCCAATTAATATGGGTTCACATTGGACAAGCCTACTAAGAGAGTAAAACACCTCCTACTAAGAAGTTGTCATGATCCCAAACCACCCGGTCGTGATGGCGCCTATCATGGAACTAGGCTTGCCGACACATTTTCAAAATAATACGACACTTCATAATAAAGGTGTTTGTAAACCATTAATTAATAAAACTTCATGGTATAAGTTCAAATAACAAGGGCGGAAAGAAACAAACAAGCCCGACATCGGGGTGTCGAAAGTCACGAGCGTTTACCAAGGATTATCCGAAAACAACTAAGACTATTACAATCTGGAAAACACTAATATAGTCTAAGGAAGATAAGAGGGAGAAGAGAAAGGCTGCGATTGCCATGCAACTACCTTGCCGACTCCGAATATCCGCGACGGATGGAAGAATCAGTGCTCGCTATCACGTCCAGAAATCCTTGGATCCGCACACAAGGTGCAGGGAGTAATGTGCGTACGCCAACTCAGTAAGTAATATATGTAAATAAATACTAAGCAGTAAGAAACACATAAATCCACGTCATGAAATCACAGTAAATACAACATGCCTTCATAACAGTATATAAGTCAAATCCTCTCGCTTAAAATCAAATTTCAGTAAAAATCATTTGAAGATATTTTTCCAACAGTTTCAAAAGAGTTTCAATGAAGTTTAGAGTAAAAGTGATGAAAATCATAAATATCCCCTCGGGAAAAACATGTATCATAAACCACCCCTCGGGCATAACATCACTCAGAATCAGCTCCTCGGACAACCTCACAATCAATCGTAATCGTCCCCTCGGGCACCTCATGAATCAAGAACAGCCCCTCGGGCAACATCCTATCACTCACTCAGGGTACCCGCACGCACTAGGGGTGTACAGACTCCAGAGGGGCTCCTACAACCCAAGCGCTATAACAAGCCATCTCGTGGCGTAATCAATCAGGTCCTCAACCTCTCATATATCATATATTAGTACCACATGCTGCGGCGCGTAGCCCGATCCCATGATATCCTTACAACACAGACCCTCGGCCTCACTTAGTCAGAACCCTCTCAATCCACTCGGGCTATAAATAAAATAGGGTGCTCAGCCCAAAATATCAATTTTATGCATCAAAACGGAGTAATTAAGACTGAGTTATGAAATCAGTAAAACATAGCATGATTGAGTTCAGATCTTAAATCAAAACAATGAGGAAATAGTAGTAAAAATCCCCCAAGGGTCCAAACATCTTGGCACGAGGCCCAAATATGGCATTCAACCCAAAAGATAGTAATACTTTCTAAAAGACAAATTATCATATTTTCTAGTCAAATACACAATTTAATAGTTGCTACGGGACGAACCAAGTCACAATCCCCAACGGTGCACGCCACACGCTCGTCATCTAGCATGTGCACCACTTCAAAATGGTGAAACAATGTGAAATCCGGGGTTTCGATACCCTCAGGACAAGATTTACAATCATTATTTACCTCAAACCGGATAAAAGCTCTAACCCGCGATGCCCTGCCTCTTGACTCGACCTCCAAATGTTCCGAATCTAACTAAAATCAGAATCATATCATCAATACATGCTAAAGGAACAAAGCTCACGCGAAAATTATCAAATTACATAAAAAATCCTGAAATTGGCCGAACCCGACCCCCCGGCCCACCTCTCGAAATCCGATAAAAATCACACAACCAGAATCCTTATCCTCAACCGAGTCCATGCATACAAAATTTATCAAAACCTAACTTCATTTGACCCCTCAATCACCCAATTCTTACACCCAAGTTCCAAGCCCTAATTCCCCAATCTTCACCCTTAAATCGCACAAATTTCATGCTTAATCTACTAAAAATCATCATAGAATCGAGTTTTTGGTTCAAAAACATTACCTCAATGTGTTTTCCCTTGAATCCCTCTTCAAAATCCCTCAAAAGCTTCAATCCCGACTTAAAAAATGGTGGAAATGAGCAAACTTTCGCCAAGTGTCCAATTTATACTTTCTGCCCCAGGGATTCCGCCCCTGCGGACAATTCCACGTACCTGCGGTCCTAGGTGCACACCTGCGCATTCCACTTAAACACAAACGTCCGCATCTGCGGCTTACCACTCGCACCTACGGGCTCGCAGGTGCAACCAAACTCCTGCATCTGAGATAACTCCCCAGGCCTCCATTTCCGCATCTGCGATTGGCCGTCCGCACCTGAGATCATCGCACCTGTAGCTCCCGATCCGCAGGTGCGGCCACACCAGAAGGATCACACCAACACATTTTTCAGCAGTTCAAACATCCCAATTCAATCTGTTAACCATCCGAAACACGCCCGAGGCCCTCAGGACCTCAACCACTCATTAAAATAAGTCATATATCATCTCACAAACTTAGTCGAACCCTCTGAGCACTCAAAACAACATTAAAACACCAAATTAACCCGAAATTCAAGCCTAAGGATTTCTAAACTTCCGAAATTCACCAATGATGCCAAAACCAACCAAACCACGTCCGAATTACCTGAAATTTTGCCCACACATCACAAAAGACACTACAAACCTATTCCAACTTCCGGAATTCCATTCCGACCCCGATATCTAATTTTTCCACTGCCAAGCGGGTATAGCAAAAAATTCATTTTCGCCAATTCAAGCCTAATTCTACCACGGACCTGCGAATAACACTCCGAACCCACTCCTATGTCTGAAATCACCTAAAGAAGCTATTTGAACCATAAAAACCCAATTCCGAGATCATTTACCTATAAGTCAACTTTCGGTTGACTTTTCCAACTAATTAACCAACTTAAGAGACTAAGTGTCTCATTTCTCTCCACAATCACTCCGAACCCGAGCCAACCAACCCAACACAACATAAAGAGTTGAACCACACATAATGAAGCAGAAATGGGGGAAACGATTCTAGAACTCTCAGAACGACTGATCGGGTCGATACATTCTCTCCCTCTTAAATAAACGTTCGTCCTCGAACGAGTGTAGAAACATACCCGGAGTCTTAAATAGGTGTGGATATCTGCTTTGCATCTCCCGCTCGGTCTCCCAGGTAGCCTCCTCCACCGACTTCCCTCTCCACTGCACCTTAACTGATGTTATATCCTTTGACCTTAACCTTCAGACGTGTTGACCCAAAATAGCCACTGGCTCCACATTATAAGTCATATCATCCTCTAGCTGAACCGTGCTGAAATCCAAAACATAGGATGGGTCACCAACATACTTCCGAAGCATGGAAACACGAAACACCGGATGCACACTCGACAAGCTTGGTGGAAAAGCAAGTCTATAAGCCACCTCCCCTACCCTCTGAAGCACCTCAAAAGGTCTAATGAACCGGGGGCTCAACTTGCCCCTCTTCCCAAAATGCATAACACTCTTCATGGGCGATACCTTCAGCAGAACCTTCTTCCCAGCCATGAAAGATACATCACGGACCATCCTGTCCGCATAGCTCTCCTGCCTAGACTGCACCGTGCGAAGCATCTCCTGAATCATCTTCACCTTATCTAAAGCATCTTACACCAAATCTGTACCCAAGATTCTAGCCTCACCCAGCTCAAACCAACCGACCAAAGATCTACACCTCCTCTCATATAAAGCCTCGTATGGAGCCATCTGAATACTCGATTTATAACTATTATTATATGCAAATCCACGAGTGGTAGAAACTGGTCCAACGAACCCCCAAAATCAATAACACAAGCGCGCAACATGTCCTCCAATATCTGAATAGTGCGCTCGGACTGCCCATCCGTCTGAGGGTGAAAAGTTGTGCTCAACTCGACCTCAGTAACCAACTCTCTCTGTAGGCCCTCCAAAACTGCGATGTGAACTGAGTTGCTCTATCAGAAATGATGGAAACTGGAACACCATGCATCCGAACAATCTCCAGGATATAAATCTCAGCTAACCGCTCCGAAGTGTAAGTAGTACCAACAGGAATGAAGTGCGCAGACTTGGTCAGCCGATCCACAATAACCAAATAACATCGAACTTCCTCGTAGTCCGTGGGAGCCCAACTACAAAGTCCATGGTGATCCGCTCCCACTTCCATTTTGGAATATCCAACCTCTAATGTAATCCACCAGGTCTCTGGTGCTTATACTTGACCTGCTGAAAGTTGAGACACTGAGCTACAAATCCAACAATATCCTTTTTCATCCGCCTCCACCAATAACACTGCCTCAGATCCTGATAAATCTTCGTGGCACCCGGATGAATGGAATACCGCGAGCTGTGGGCCTCCTCAAGAATCAAATCCCGAAGCCCATCTACATTAGGCACATATATCCGACCCTGCATCCTTATCACACCATCATCACCAATAATTACATCCCTGGCATCACCTCTCCGGACCCTATCCTGAAGAACAAGCAAGTGTGGGTCATCATACTGGCGCTCCCTGATATGGTCATAAAGATAAGACCTGGAGACTACGCAAGCCAATACACAACTGGGCTCTGATATATCCAATCTCACAAACTGGCCCGCTAAGGCCTGAACATCAAGTGCTAAAGGTCTATCTGCTGCTGGTAGATATGCTAGACTCCCCAAACTCTCTGCTCGGTGACTCAAGGCATCGGCCACCACATTGGCCTTCCCCGGATGGTATAAAATAGTGATATCATAGTCCTTGAGAAGCTCCAACCATCTCCACTGACACAAATTTAGACCCTTCTGCTTAAACAAATGTTGTAGACTACGGTGATCAATAAATGCCTCATAATGAACCCTATACAAATGACGCCAAATCTTCAAGGCGTGAACAATGGCGACTAACTCAAGATCATGCACTGGATAATTCTTCTCATGGGTTTTCAACTGGCGCGAGGCATAGGCAATCACCCTACCTTCCTGCATGAAAACACAACCAATGCCTATCCTCGAGGCATCACAATACACGGTATAAAAACCTGAAGCTGATGGCAATACTAACACTGGAGCTGTGGTCAAAGCAGCCTTGAGCTTCTGAAAGCTCTCCTCACACTCGCCCGACCACCTGAATGGAGCACCCTTTTGGGTCAATTTGGTCAAGGGCAAAGCAACAGAAGAAACCCCCCCCACAAAGCGACAGTAATAACCCGCCAAACCAAGGAAGCTCCTAATCTCTGTAGCTGAGGACGGTCTGGGCCAACTCTACACCGCCTCTATCTTCTTCGGATCTACCCGAATACGTTCATTGGACACCACGTGTCCCAAGAAAGCTACTGAGCCAAGCCAAAACTCACACTTGGGGAACTTTGCATAAAGCTTCTCCTCCCTCAATCTCTGCAATACAATGCTCAAATGCTGAGCATGCTCCTCCTGGCTATGAGAGTACACCAGAATGTCATCAATGAACACAATAACGAAGGAATCCAAATATAATGAAATACAATGTTCATAAAATGCATGAACCCTGCTGGGGAATTAGCCTAAAGGACATCACCAAGAACTCATAATGGGCATAACGAGTCCTGAAAGCCATCTT
>ML307991.1:0-24065 GCA_005239505.1 Nicotiana paniculata
CGGATTTCTGGTCGCAGACATTTTAAACAAAGTCAAAATTTCCTCGGTTTGGGATTTCAATAAGTAAATGGTGTCTCGGATCACCATAAAAAATTTGGGTGGAGAATCTGAAAACTAAAATAAATCCCAAATCCGAATAATGTCACTTTAATCGGAAAAACTCCCTTATTACCCTCACCAGAGGAAAAAGGAGGTGTGACAGCTCTGGCGACTCTGCTGGGGAAATAGAACCCAGAATCTCTGGTTCAGGGTTCAGAATTCGAGCTTAGAATAATTGTTATATTTGGCTTTATTATCTGATTTTACATGTTTGAACCTAATGTGTAAACGCCGCTTTTTACCGCTTTGATATTATCTGAACTTCATATAAATTGTGCCGAAACCCTCTTCTCTCTGAGTCTTCTAAATCATCTAGGAAGTGTGCACTTCGTGTGACTTCTTTTCTGTTAGAGTCATATCCAAATTTTAGAACGAGGTACGGACAAGTTGCAAAGCCGGTGAAGCTTTTGTATTCCCGGTACGCTGCCCCGACCTTGGCTCGAGCTGTTTGCTCGGGTAAGCCCGGTCTAGATCAAAACCCCAGGTTTAAATCTAGAATAACAAAACCTCATGCCGGATCCCTAGTAGGAACGCTTATTTTCATCATGCGCATTTGACTTAGGGGACTCAACACAGGGGTTGGGTCCGTCTAGGACAGGTGTAACCGAAATGAAAGACTATCTTGATGCATCTTACCTGCTACATATGCACTTATTTGTTTCGGCTAAAAATAAAAACAAACAGAAAAAAATGAGGAGTGCGAGGTAGTTATTCGAAATATGAAACTCAGTCTATAAATAAGAAAGAAAATAATTGAATGTTCTCAAAAGTCATGTTTCCCTAGTTCCGTCAGAATGGGGAGAACTACGCGGGTCTGATTCTCACCGGATGTGAGATACTAGGCAAACCTCATCCGTTCCGGCCCCTTTTTTTTAAAAAAAAATTCAAAAATATTTTTCTTTAATTCCTTTTTAGGAGTCTTTCTTTTAGAAAATCCTGAAAAAAATAAAAACTAAGAAAATTTTTATACCAAAAAATATTTTATTTGTAGGAGTATTTCATTAGAAAAAAAAGACGAATAAAATCAAAAATCCAAAAAAAGTATTTTTCTTTATTCTTTAGAAGTCTTTCTTTAAAAAAATATTTTTTTGAAAAAAACAAAATAAAAAAAGGATAAAATCAAAAATCCAAAAATATTTTCATTCTTCTTTCGAGAATCGAAAAGAAAATTCAAGCTTCAAAAATATTTTCTTTTTCTTTAGAAGTATTTCTTTCATAAATTCAAAATAAAAGTTCAAAAATCCAAAAATATTTCTTTTCTTCTTTAGAAATTTTTATTTCGAAATTGAAAAAAATAGAATATATTATTTCTTTCTTCTTTAGAAGTCTTTCTTTTAAAAAATTCTCAAAAATAAAATAAAATAAATAAATCTAAATCCATAAATATTTTCTTTCTTCTTTTTAAGTCTTTGTTTCAAAAAAAAATACTAAAAGAAATTCAAAATACAAAAAAAAAGAGTTAGGTTATTTACTTTATTCCCAATCTTCCCGAACTACGCAACATCTGATTCATGCGGCGTCATGATACGTAGGCAGCCTAATCAGGTTCGATCGAACAATTTTGAAAAAAAGAAGAAGAAGAAAGTGAAGAAAAATAAAAGAAGAATGATAAGGACCGATTGAGTCCATTCTAACATATCTTTTGCTTTGAATTGTAAAGAAAGCTTGAGGTGGTCGGTTTGTGGTAAGCTGACAACACAAAATCCAAGGGAAGAATGACAACTGACATCGAAGTTGTTACGAGCAATCGTGACACTCAGGGTCAGAGGATTCAACAAGAGTTTACTGTGATTAAGGAAAATATAGTTCTGAAACTGATGTGTGGCTAGAATTCGTGATTTTAAGCATTATATACCTCGCATTTTATGTGCTTTAATGATAAAATACACGTCGTATGTGCCTAATAGGGTTTATTTTATGTGTAGGTGAATTGGAAATGGAAACGGGGCTAAACGGATGCAAATACGTCGAAGAATACGCGAGAGGGGACACCCGGNGCAACTAGGTTGTTGGTATGATTGATTAAATTGTTATACTTGGGCATGTTTAAAGAAGGGAAAGAATGTGAAATTTTATTTGTTCATACTTGATTGCCGGTATCGATCATAGTTAAGGGGTAATGTGTGTGATTGAAAAGTAAAATACTCCTTGTTAATGAAATGTGTACGTGTTGAAGGGTAATAGATTGTCCCATTGCTCGAGGACGAGCAAGAGTCTAAGTGTGGGGTGCTGATGCGTGGCTAGAATCCAAAGTTTTAAGCATTATGTACCTTACATTTTATGTGCATTTTTGATAAAAATACACGTCATATGTGCATAATGGAGTCTACTTCATGTGTAGGTGAATTGGAGATGGAAGCCGAGCTAATGTATGCATAAACCTCAAAAATACGCGCAAGAGTCGAAAAGGAGTGACCCGGTCTATAGCCGAGCGTTAGAGGCCTAAAGCCTGGCATGACCAGGCGTTAGAGCCCTAACGTCAGGCCTGCCCAATCTATAACTGGGCGTTTGGGGCTTAACGCCTAGGGTCTTTGGTCCGGTCCAATCCGAGTTTTGAAGGTTTTAAGTATTTCCCAGTTTGAATAGAAGTCTCCTCCACGTTTAGGGTTTGTCCCAAACATATAAATAGACCCAAAAACACAACTTTGAGGGGAGGATGTCATTCTTTGAGTGAAGATGCACACAGGATCATTAGGAAGAAAAGGATTATCAGTTTTCTTCATCTTATTCTAGTATTTCCAATTTATGCAACACTTATGCAATTGTTTGATTCTAGCATGAGTGGCTAAACACCCATTGTTCTGGAGTTGTGGTTTAGCCATGAATATTTTTATTCGACATTAATTTAACCTTGATTATAGTTCACTCAATATATGGTTGTTTCTTCAATTATGCGTTTAATTGCTTAATTGTTTGGCCAGCAGTTAAGTTCTATATATTATCTATGTTATGCTTGGGAAAGACATATATAGATTAGAGAAGAATTGAAGAGAGCGTGATCTTAACCCTTCAGGGGAGCGTATTTATGGTTAGGATAGGAATATACCTAGTCACCGTGCTTAATTAAACATCGTAATCTTAGTGCGTTCTAATAGATTAATTTCATAGGAATATAGGCGTTAATCTATTGAGAATAGGCGAGTAGTGCTTCGGGAGAAGGCTATCAGAGCGTCTATCGATTAATTAGCAAACAAGAGGGAATTATATGAAAGGGAGAGTTAATTAGAATGCAATACGAGTGGTGAATTGATCACAACCCTGGAATATTTGTCTCTACTGAATACACACAACAATATTCTTGTCACTTGATAATTAGTTAGTTCATAGAATCGTAGTATAAAATAGTTACATTCCTGGATTGTATTTTGGCTTGATTAAATGACAATTAGAGTTATTTGGAAAGTAGTTTACACAAGTCCTTGTGGGTTCGACATTCGATTTAACATTATATTACTTGCTACGACCACGTATACTTGCGTGTGCGTTTGGGACCAACAGGGCTTTTCCTTTATTCATTAAATCCTTGTGGGATTCAGCACATGAATGCTCAATGAGATTTTACTCAATCTCTTTGATTTGTTCGTCGTTGGTGATTTGGAATAGTCTTGGAATTTCATAATAAGGTTTGAACTGCTTCTTTAAAGCTATCCCGATAGCCTTGATCTAGAGTTGATCTTTAAGTTGTCTGTAAATGTCGAATCCAACAATAAGATCTTTTCCTGGAACATCAGACCCAATCATCTTGGCTATGTAATTCAATCCTGGGAAGAACTCAATTGTGACCAGGTGCTTTGTGATGACGGTGGTAGTCAGGATTCCATTTGATGCAGTGTTAAAATCCTTAAAGTGCATCACCCATTGATCTTCACGGAGAACAGCAGGATTTATGAGTGAGGAAGTAGCTCAAGTGTCGATGAAAGCAATAACTTGAGCTGGTTTGTCCCATTTGGATGAATAGAGTTTGAGTTCTACTTGAGGAACGACTACAAGAGCGTTGATCTCCTCTCGAGCTTCGATAACTGGTTCTGAAATTTGGCCGTGATCATTGTCTTAATCTTCATAAATATCAAGAGAGAATAAAGTTTCTTCACTAGGTTCATCATCCACAGAGAATATGGATTCAAGGTCATCCTCTTTTCCGAGATGTATGCCAGTGTAATCTTCAATATCTTAAAGGAGTCTGATTGATCTTCTTGATTGGGGACAGTTTTTCGCGAAATGTCGGATCTTGTGGCAAATAAAGCATTTATTTTTCTTGTGAAAATTTCCTGGCCTTATTCGTCAAAAATATTTTGTGCGTCTCTTGGACCTTGGTTTTCTATATTGAATTCTTGGACATCTAAACCTCCTGAATCCTTTATGTCGCCTAGATGTGTAGCAAGAACATCCTGATCCGGTGATCATATCAGATCTGTGACATACTTTGTCAAGCGATGGATTATGCTGGATGATTTATTTTAGGGCTGAGCGCTTTGTACAAATATCCTCCAATACTACGAAAATAACTTGCCTGTTGTAGCCAACCTGTGGGATTGTTATTGACTGAAACTTTTCTTCAATGATGGTCATGGTTCGGCTTGCTAACAGCTTTGGAAGGGAATAGACAATGGCTTGCTTCAGGTCGATCTCTCCGCTGATTTCAAAGTATATCTTTGCAATTTTTTTTAAAATTCATGTCAATGTCATTTCTGTTGAATGACACACACTTTATCTCAAAGAGTTGTCTTCACATTTTCTCTTGTCTTTGGGCAGTATCCCCGAGCAAAAAACTTCATGTAGGATTCTGATGTTGAAGGCAAAATCCTGGGAAGTAAGAAAAGTATTTTTGTCTTGAATCCCAAATGAGTTCCACCAATCTCTGAGGATTCCTTAGAACCCTTAAGGTAGTTCTGACAGGATGATATACTTTTCTCATTCCACCAAATTTGGGTCACCATCCAATTATAGAAGTCTTGGATCCTTTGAGGCCATTTTGAAACCTTGACATCATCTAAGTGGAAAGTGTGGAAGCCATTTCCAACTGGTTTTGACGCCATGGGTTCATGTCTTCTTTTTGGGATTGGTTCATATGTCATGCCTTCTTGATCCTCTTCTACTCTAGATATTTTTGGGTCTCTTGGTTGGCTCACAAATATTGGGGGATCGTCTTCTTCGGAGGAGTTTGTAGTGGATTCATTGCTTGATTGAGAGCTATCTGCCATTGTATCATCGTCTGGTGAATTTAGAAATTCTGACCATGTCGTATCTCCTTTTGACATGTTTCTTGGCTGGGATACATAGAGGTCTGGAGTCTTTTGATCAGAAATCATCAGACTTTTGCGGTTGGACCCTTTTGAACTTTCTCCTTGGTCTCGCCTTTTCTTGGTTTGTTTCTTGGCTGCAAAAGCATCTTTCATTTCCCAAACAATTTTTTCAATATCGAATTCAGGTTCTTCTTTTAGGGGTTGGGTGAAAGAGATAGGATTCTGTGAGGTAGTAGGAAAGGTAGAAAAGGTGTTGTACAATTTTGGAGGGGAATATGCTTGTGTTGACATGGGGTAGAAGGTAGATTTTGAAGGAAAAAGTGGTGTTTTTTGTGACTCAAAGCGGTCAATTCTCAAAAGTTGAATTTGTCCCTTGATTGAAATCGTCTCCTTTTGTTGTTGTTGGAAGAACTGGAAAAGTGAAGTTCCTGGCGGACAAATCTCATATTATAAATTTGTCAATCTTAGTTCCAAGGCTTTGATTAGTCCTGCATGCTGAGACGATGTCTGCTCCACCTTTTTCTCAATTGTTTCCATTTTGCTCATTAACTTGTTTTGTGTATGGGCCACGCTTTTGATGGTTTTGCCAACATTGTTGAGCACTTTGTTTTGGCAGATGGAATTTTCCAATTGCTAGTTCATTGTTGCCTCGATGTCACTCGTTGGGGTTTTTCTCCAGAAGATAGTACTATGTTTTTCTTGGGGATTATTGGAGCATGGCTAATACCCTCTTTTTCAAAAGGTTTAAGTGGAGGAAAATCTTGGGTATGGCTGGAACTTGAAGGGCTAAACATGAATATTTGTGGGTGTGTGGAGTTTTAGATTCAAGTGGCTTTTTGGATTCTGGGTTACGAGTTGATGGTTGTTTGGGTTTTGGGGTGGAGTCACTATCTTCCCAGCTTCGAGTGAATTTTTCTGGTAATTTTGGCAATTCTTGGGGTTTGTAACTGACAAGAAATTCATATTTACTTGGACGGCTTAGTGAGCCAACTGAAGGGTCTTTGTTTTCATATTTGGCTAGAAACTACTTTCCAGTAGTTTTCCCTTTTTTCTTGGATTTTGGTTTGGTCTCGTTGAGGCCAAATCGTTCCCATTGACGTTGGTGGTGTTAATCATATTCTCCACTTGGATCTTCAAAACAGTCTTGGAAGTCGTAGCCGAGATCCCAAGGGCAATGTCCTGTAAAGGGGCATTTGAACCACCAAACTCTTATGTTGTCTTTGTCGAAATGTTTACACCAATCATCTTCTTCCATGAGGGAAGAGGATGATGGAAATGACTCGGACATATTTAGTAAAATGTTCCTCCCTCCGAAACACACTTCTTCACCCGAAAATGGAGCAGGTGCAAGTCTATGCTCCTCTTTACCGTCAAATGACTTCTTATCTCTTCTTAATGGATGATCAAGAGGCAAAATCTTAGATGACCCAAATAACACATCTTGTGACTATGTTTGAGATATTGAGAGCATGTGTCACAATAGCAAGTGGGGCATGCCAATTTCCCCTTCGTGCTCCATCCTGAAAGCATAGTTAATGCTGGAAAATCACTAACTGTCCATAATAAGGCAGCACACATTCGGAAAGTTTGGTTGGTTACAACATCAAATGTGTCTATCCCCGTTTCCCATAGTTACTTCAATTCTTCAATTAATGGTCGTAGGTACACGTCTATATCATTTCCTGGAGATGATGGACTTGGAATGATCATAGACAACATTATATACTCTGGCTTCATGTCACGCCCCAACCTCGGGGAGCGCGACCGGCACTCAACCAAGTGAACCCGGTCGAGCAAGCCTTTCAAATGTATCCTACCCGACTCACTCATATTCCAAAGGGGAACGCATCATCGTTCGTTAACCCGGGGAGAGGTCAGTTATATAAATATGCATATGTTGCTAGTTCATTCTTCCTTACATACAATATATGATAATCAAACTTCCAAACGTACATTCAGTTTATGATTAAGTGGAATAGGGTTTCAACATACAAATAGATTCGATAACAACCCTGCCACCCATACATGACCCACATATATGTCTACGGAGCCTCTATAGATACGAAAGACAAATGTGACAACACCGGCAACAAGGCCCCAACTATACCTCAAAATATAGTAACTTATACAAAAGAAGAGAAACATATACTATATATGACCCCGGGAAGAAGTGGGGCTCATCAAGACTGTTGTGAGGAGAAAGAGTAAGGGAACCACTTTCGGCGATCAGCGCTATCTGCAATAGAACCACCTACATCCACTCTAGTAGCGCCCCAGGAAAAAGGGACATTAGTATCATCGAATAGTACTAGTATGTATGGACAATTCCACTCTAAATTAGAATAAGCAATACAATAGGTAGGAAAGCAGTCATGGAAATCACATAGCACTTTACAGGAATAAATAACCACAAGTAGGGGTCACAGTGTTTTTTATTTCGTCTTTCCATCATTTTGATTATTAGCCTCTTAATGCCAAGTGCCACGATTTATAATACCACCGTGTCGTTTTTACACGGAGTCTGGTCTCTGCACGACAGGCTAAGCCATCCCAAGTGAGACATAACCAACATCATAATTTATGTTCATATTTCTGATGTAAATACCATAATGAGTACATTATGGAGTTCAATCTCGGCCCGATCGGCTAAGTCATCTCACTTGAAACAATGAGACATAACCAACGTTATAGTCTATATTCATATTTTTTATCTAAATACCACAAAGTGTACATTATGGAGTCCGATCTCAGCCCGATCGGCTAAGCCATCTCACTCTCACGACCCGAAATCCCACCGTCGGGACCGTGATCGCATCTAACGTTGAACCCCCTAGACAAGCCAGCATTCTGGTTAACATGTTTATTTCCTTATTAGTAGGCATTTAAAGAAAAAGCGATAAGTGATAACAAGTATAAATAACCATCCAGAACCTATGAAATATAACATCTTCAAGTATCTTATGCTACAAAATCATTAGTAACACCCCAGAACTAGCACCACTAATCCACAGACTGTCTAAGAATACTAAAAACACAGTCTGAATAAACAATACAATTGTCTCAGAAATACAAGAGAAGACAGAAAGAGAAAGGAACGAGATAGGAGGTGACGCCAAGGCCTGCGGACGCCTGTGGACTGAAGGATACTCTCTCGATCACTGTCCACCGGGTCCGGTACCGTAATCTGCACAACATAAAAAGTGCATTTGTAGTATCAATACAACCGACTCCATGTACTGAGTAAGTATCGAACCTAACTTCGGCGAAATAGTGACGAGGCTAGGACACGACAAATAATAAACACTTGTGCAATTCAATAATATATAACAGAAATAACGGCAGGAAGTAAGCAGTTAAGTACAAATACGGGGAAAACATGTTGGGGTACAAAGGGGAAAACACTTATTGAGTAATAGAACATGACAACCGTCTAGTATCAAAATAACAACAGAGAACAACCAAGTGCACAACATCACCTTTCGTGTTTTTGCCTCACAATATCATGGCACGGCATTATCATTCGTGCATTATCTCTCATATCATGGCACGGCATCACCCTTCGTGCTTTTAAAATCACAATATCGGCACGACATTAACCTTCGTGCTTTTAAATATAAAATCATGGCACGGCATCACCCTTCGTGTTTTACACTCTCATCCTGACAATGCAATAAGTAAATACACGGCATCACCCTTCGTGTTTTACACTCTTCCTCACCCAAACAATAACCAGAACACACACAATTTGGCAAGGAAGAACCACAATACAAATCATAATTTTACAACATCCCGGCAAGGGAACAATAACAAAAATATCATCGTCCCTGCAAGGGACACAAATATAATCAATCTCACTGAACGTACAACATAACCAAATAATCCTCAACCGAACAACTAATCAACAGTGTTCACAACCAAGTATTTCCAACAATTGAATAATCTCCAAAATGATGACAACAAGGTATAGTTAATCGTCACCGCACCTATACATTGAACATGATAATAACACGTAGCACATATGACTCAATACATATTCCCTCAAGCTAAGATTAGGCCAAACACTTACCTCGACTCCAAGAATCCAAATCAAGCCTCTAGCACCTCTTTTCCTTTCGAACCCGACTCCAAATCAATAGTATCTAGACATAATTGACTTAATAGCATCAAAAATGCTTAACATTTCAATTCCAAAGCTTAAATATAGAATTCCCAACTTTCTTTCCAAAATTCCATAAATCAACCCCGAGCCCACTTGGTCCAAACACAAGGTTCGGACCAAAATCAGATCACCCATTCCCCCACGAGCCCGAATATATAATTTGTTTTGAAATACGACCCCAAAACGAAGTCAAATTCCTAAATAATCAAAAAGCCCTAACTCTACCCAACACCCCAATTTTCTACCTTTAATTTCATGTTTTTAGGCCTAGAATCTAATGGGTATTGATAAAAATTGAAGAAAACGAGTTTAGGATTACTTACCTATGAAGCTATGGTAGAGAAGCTCTTCAAAAATCGCCTAAAAGGTGTGGAGAAGATGAAGTTTATGAAAAAATGGGTTTAATCCAGTAACTATTCTGTTTTTGAGACTTTAAAACAACTGGGCAATTTAACTCAGTGCGTTCCCGGCACGTGCTCCGCGTTCGCATAGACCATACTGCGTCACCCCTTCGCGATCGCGTCCCCGTGGATGCGTTCGCATAAGCTTAGAACTACCCAGCCCCCCAGACCTCTATGACCCTGTGTGTTCGCGACCCACGTGTGCGTTCGCATAAGGTCCTCTCTCTTCAGGTCCGCATTCGCACCCTAAGGGATGCGTTCGCATAGAGCAGAGTCTACTCTGACCCCCAAACCCCACATAACCCTATGCGTTCGCATTCACTTTAGTGCGTTCGCATTCACTTTAGTGCGTTCGCATTCACTTTAGTGCGTTCGCATAGGGTAATTCCCTAGACGCCAGCAACAGCACTCACATCAGATTTTTCTAAGGTTTTTGCACCCCGACACCTACCCGGAACTCACCCAAGCCCTCAGGGCATAACCAAATATACACACAACCTCAAAAGCATAACACAGTCTTATTCAAGTAATCAAAACACCAAAATAACATCATAAACATCGAATTAAACCTCAAAATCAATGAAATTCCTTTAAACTTTCAAAACTTCTAAATTTTCCAATTTTGATATGAATCACGTCAAACTAAATTTGTTTCTTACCAAATTTCACAGATAACACATATAAAACATATTGAACCTGTTCCGGGCTCCGACACCATAATACGGGCCCGACATCATAGGTTTCACATCAAATCTCATTTTCAAAAACCTTTATATTTTTCAGAAAATAATTTTTATTCAAAAATTTATTTCTCGGACTTGGGACCTCGAAATTCGATTCCCTATTTTCCTACGGACCCTCCGGGACCGTCAAATCACGGGTCCGCGTCCGTTTAGCAAAAATATTGACCAAAGTCAACTTTATCCAAATAATTATTACAAAATCATCATTTTATCAATTTTCCACATAACGACTTCCCCGCTATGCGCCCGGGCTTAGCACGTACATCGAGGTGAGATAAAAGGAGGCTTTCATGGCCTCAGAACACATATTTAGCTAAGATTACATGGGATGACCTTTTGGGTCATCACACTCACTTGGGATATAACCATATCAATTAACTATTCAGTTCACACTCCTTTCCCATCATTCATCACATAGTCCTTGGCACTTGGACGCGTTTTACAATTTGAGCTTGTTTTCCTTTTCATTCGTTCAGTAGTATTATCCTTCATTTCAATAAGATCCAACATATGATGAATTGTGCACATAATAGGAGGAGCATAAAGAATCATAATTCACATTTTCAAGTAGCATGGTGACATGGTCAACAACTCGAACAATCAGGGAACATAATCTTTCGTCTCAACACATTAGAACAAGCAATTCAAGTATGATCAAGCAAGGGACTCATACCAAATACTCGGACACTAACGAGATGATTCTACGAAGATTAGAGTTAGTCATACATACCTCGACTGGGTCTTATCCCTAATCCCTACGACAATTTCTGGAATCCTTTAGCCCTTTCAATCTATTTAACAAAAAAGCACAATCAAATCTTAATAAGGAATTTGATCATAAACCTAGCTTATTTAAGCATTACACCTACCATTATGAAATTTCTAAGGTCCCATCCCTAATTTCTTTCTATTTTTGCTTTTACTTACCCTCACATAGTTTAGAATCCCATGCATGCAAGGTCCCTATCTGTATCCCCATGAACTAACCTACCAATGGCCCAATTTAGCTATAACATGAAATTTAAAGCTGGTGCGGTAGAGACTTACCTCTTAGGGTGAGGAAATTTGTACCCTATTTGATTATTCCCAAGCCTTTAGTGATGAGTGAAGATCAATTGGATGGAAATGGAACCTTCTCTCTAGAACGCTCCCTTATCTCACTCTAAATTGTCAGGGAAGTGACTTAAAATGGTGGGGAATGGGTGTTATATTTGTCTGGGGTCGGGTTTAAAAATTAGAAAATGAGGTGCGCTGACTCAATTATGTTGTCGCATATGCAACCGCAGAAGGGAAATACGGCCCGCAAACCTGCCGCAAAAATGGCCTCAGCCGTGGGGGGAGGGGCAACTGATCGAGTATGCGACCATTATGCGGCTCGCATAACAGTTTTGCGGTCGTATAATGCACTGCATAACAGTTATGCGGTCACATAATGAATCGCACAACTCCCTTGGCAAAAATCCCATTGCGGATTTGCGACCAATATGCGGCCCGCATATCGATTATGCGATCGCATAATTGGTCGCATATTTGGCCTTAAACTAGGCCAACCCTCTGATCCAGTCTGCGACCATTATGCGGTTCTTATATCGATTATGCAACCGCATAATGGGCCGCAGACACGCACTATTCACAAACATTTTTTTCTAAGTTCGTAGGGTACTGTTCAATAAAAAATGAAGAGTTTTCTATCATTAAACACATAAATCTAATATGGGCATCACGAAGCATCGATTTTTTCTAGGTAAAATTTTACGGGGCCTTACACTTCATGCAAATCCACGGTGATAAATTATAGTTCATTAACATAACAAGCCACATGCTATGAGAAATGCTCATCGTCCGAAACGGGTTGAAACCATCTCTTGAAAGACCCAATCTAATATTATGAGGATCGCTAGAGAAATCTAGGTGCAAGGAATCAAAATCCTTCCAAGCTTCCCCATCAGCAGGATGTCTTATATTCCCATCATTGAGTCGTTCATTAGCATGCCATCTCATCGTAGTAGCCTTTCAAGACACATGAATATCCTTTGAAGCCTAGGCTTTAACTTAAAATACCTTAAAATCTTTGCAAGGATTTTATAGCTAGCGTTAGTCAAAGGACCAACATTCTTCCATCTTGAAGACCCACAAATAGAGCAATTATCGGCTTCTCATTTTTTTCCATAATAACATGCAATCATTAAGGTGTGCATGTATTTTTTCATAATGAAGACCCAAATATTTTATCATGTTTCTAACTTTGTTGAAAGATTCTTGTACCTGAGCAAAGGGAAATGCCTATTTTATCAGCTCTAACAAATCTGAAAAAGCCACATTACTCAACCAATGCAAGGATTTAAGCAAGAACAATCGAATAATGAAACTCAGTTTACTGAAATTTTCACACCCCGGATATAACTCTTGAAATCTTGTATCTTCAGATTGTCTTTCCCCAACTTCTTCTTCACCCCCTACATGACCCTCTATATTTCAAAATGTATCATGAAGCATTCCATCAATATCGTCACGCATGTTAGAACCGTCATCATCATTGCTTGGAGAATGTGTATTTCTCGAGGAAAATCCCTCCTTCGTGGAAAAATCCCATTTGGTATAACCATCAACAAACCCATGAACAACCAAATAATATTTCATTTTCTTGGCGGCTTGTTCAAATGCCTTATCAAGAAAATTATTCACTCCACCTATATACTCATCCATCCATCTAAGGAGATTCATCCAACTTTTATCACCATAATTCATGGATATCCTATATAATATATTCAAATCACTAAAATTAGTATTCAAGGTAAGCAAGGTCCAGGGATCAAGAAGGTCATACTTGGAGGTAAAAAAACAAAGAATCTACCTTTCTAGATAAACTATACAATGTAGAAACAAATGAAGGATAAGGAATCTTATTGCAATTTTGTAACAAGGTAATGTGGGATTGATCTTCACGAAGGGTGACTTGAAGGAAGTGAGCGAGGATGTTTCAAAGTACAAGGTAAATGAACTAATTTGTCTATTCTCTCTTTATCCTAGTAATTCTATGCTTGTGCTTTTCATGTAATTCGGGTTTATCAAACTTCGTTGACATTTAAAATGATAAAATTTGCTTTAAGCCCTTGCCTCTTTATATGATATTGATAACTATTTTAAAGTTCAAGAAATAGGACACATGATGCATTTCCAAGTATTACTTGTAATCCATGTTTGGTGTTTATATATGGTGGTCATCTTTTTATTTTAAATTCCTTGATTTTTGTCAAGTAACAAAGTATTTATACCCTCTTATATATTGTCCCCTTTATATTTTATGTATTGCCTTTTGTCAATTAATTCAAGGTATGCAACATCTAGATTAATGTTGAACCATTGTAGACATATTGCACTTAAGGTACAGGAGACTGTTTTCTATTCAAATTGTTAGGCATTTTTGAAGCATTGAGGACTATTGACTGATTCTAAGTTTCATTTCTACTAGGTTGTCATCCATCCTTAATTGTTGTATATTTTTGTATGTTATAAAGTTTGATCCTTGATATATTTTATAGGTTGGAGCACCTGTTCTTGTTGGTTTGGCGGCACCCGTTGATGTGGTTGTTCCTCCTGGCAACACTGGTCTGGATCCCTCCCAGACATCTTTCTTTCAGGTCTTTATCTATTACCCTACAGTTTCTTGTTTCTCACGTGTTATTTGTATGCTATTTTTCCTTACATGACCATGGGCTGCAGTAAGCTTATTGTAAGTGCAAGGTATGTCAATATTATTTGTGAGAACAACATGCTAATTTTTTAAATCAAAATGCCAAATGGGATTTCCCAAGATGGCAGAAATAATATGCCAAAATGATATGAATGAATCAGCCAAAAAGAAGAGTGGCAGAGTCATCAGACAATAGCTAAACTGCAGCAAGTATCAACAAATATCAGCAAGGATTCTTGCACAACCAAAAACAACGTTAATGAACACAATAATATGACCGAAATTTGAGACTAACAAGTCATTGCTCACCCCTAGTCCCAGTAATCCAAGAAGCAAATGAGCCGAAGTAATTTCCATATAATTTAGCACTACAATAGTAAATCCCAGCTGAAGCCACAGCTGCCTGGATTAATCTTTGACCCGGCTCTCTCTGTCAAAACGGATCTTCTACGCACTCAATAACTTTAATACTACCCAACAAGCACAAAAAGGAAAAGATCGGTGTGCTTAACCAAAACCGGCAAAAGCCTAAATGACTACTGAGATACCACCACCGGAAAGTAACAAGTTTTTCTTTGTAAAGGAATGAAGCTTCTAGTAGAAACTCATGCTTAATATAGTTTAGTAGAACTAAGCTAATTGAAAAGAAAATGCAAACATATCATATCCAAGTAAATTTTAACTATGAGAGAAATTCAACTCCTGTTTGCTCTATTTCATAATAACCATTCCCTGGATGACTTGACTTCCAAAAAATGAATAGAAGTTTAGTATACACAACCCGGTGCCATGATTCATAAATCCTTCCTTATAAGATGGAAGCTATTTCCAAAATCGCAATGAGCTGTACCATGAAATAGAGAGGAAATTACTCTCGTATGAGGGCATTTTGTGAGTTTCTTGGGTTACCTGCCACTAAACCCAGGATTAAATCGTCTACACGAGTTTGCTAAACCTCACTATATATGTATAGAACATCCAACTTTAAAAATAACTGATGTTTCACTTATCCAGATTTTATCAGAGAAATTGCTCGAGACAAACCTTTACTGTACATCTAACTACTTGAATGAACAACTGGCACCTTTACAAATGCTGAAATAACTAGAAGCAGCAGTAAAGAAGTATCACACAAACGATGAAACCAAGGAAACAATAGGAGCTAAAGATAGCAAAACCAAGATACCTCTATTGACGAAATGCAATACCTCACGGGGAGAATGACTATTCTCAGTCCCTTCAGAATGAAGTGCCATTTTTCAGAGGCCTTTAATAATGTGAATGACTTCGAATTAACAAATGGACGACACTGCTAGCATAAACTCACTGTAACCAACCCCATCTGAAAGATATCTAGATCTTTTGAAATGATATCTAGATCTTTTGAAATGACGCCTCACACTCCTTGGACCATTTGACAGGAGCACCCTTCTGGGTCAATCTGGTCATAGGTGCAGAAATGGATGAGAAACCCTCTACGAAACGACGATAATACCCGGCCAAACCAAGGAATCTCTGAATCTCAGTAGCTGAAGACGGTCTGGGCCAACTCTCAACTGCTTCAATCTTCTTTTGATCTACCTTGATCCCCTCACCAAAAACCACATGAACCAAAAACACCATAGAATTAAGCCACAATTCACACTTTGAGGATTTTGCATACAACTTCTTCTCTCTAAAGGCCTGGAGCACGATCTTCAGATGCTTCTCATGATCCTCCCGATTGTGAGAGTAAACCAGGATGTCGTCAATAAACATAATGATGAATAGATAAAGAGATATGGCTGGAATACACTGTTCATCGGGTGCATAAATGTTGCTGGGGCATTGGTCAGCCCAAATGACATCACAAGGAACTCTTAGTGACTATACCGAGTCCTGAAAGCAATCTTCAGGAATCCAAATCCCAAATTGTTAGCTGATGATACCCTGACCTAAAATCAATCCTTGAATACACTCTAGAACCCTGTAACTGGTCAAATAAGTCGTCAATGTGTGGCAATAGGTACATGTTCTTCATTGTATCCTTGTTCAACTGTCGATCATCAATACACAGGCGCATAGAACCATCATTCTTCTTTATAAACAAAACTGGAGCACCTCAAGGCGAGAAGCTAGGCCGAATGAAATCCTTATCAAGCAACTATTGCAACTGCTCCTTCAACTCTTTCAACTCTGCTGGGGCCATACAATATAATGGAATAGAAATGGTCTGAGTGTCGGACACTAACTCAATACCAAAATCGATATCCCTATCAAGTGGCTTGCCCGGAAGATCTACTGGAAATATATCTGTGAAGTCTCTCACTATCGGAGCTGACTCAACGGTAGGAGTATCACCACTGACATATCTCATGAAGGCTAGAAAGGCATCAAACCCCTTCTCAACCATCCACCGATCCTTTATAAAGGATAAGAACCCTGCTAGGAACATAATATAATGTATCGCTCCATTCTAACAACGGCAAATTTAGCATAGCCAGTGTCACAATTTTAACATGACAATCCAGAATAGAATGATAGGGGGATAAACAATCCATGCCAAAGATAACATCACATTCTACCATAGTGAGTAATAATAGATCAACTATGGTATCAAAATCACTAATAATAATTAACACGACCGATACACATGGTCCACAAAAATAGAATCTCCTACAGGCATGGACAAAAATACATGAGAACTCAAAGAATCGCGAGATATATCCAAATACGGAGCAAAGTAAGATGACACATGTGAATAAGTGGATCCCAGATCAAATAAGACTTATGTATCCTATGAAAAATCGGAAAACCTGTAATGACTGCGTCTAATGCGGCTACCTCCGTCATGCCCAAAAAATCATAGGAATTGTCCTGGCCTCCCCCTCTAGGGTGACCTTTGCCCGCCTAACCCCCACCCGTAGATGGTTGTGCGAGTAAAGCGGCAATTGGAGCAGCAACCATGACTTATGAAGTCTATGGACCAAGTGGATTTCATGGAACCTGAGTAGTTTGTGGAGGTGCAACCCTCCTGAGTCTTGGGAAGTCCCTCACCATACGTCTAGTGTCACCATACTTAAAGCAAGATCTTGGTTTGCGTGGCTGGTGAAACTGGATCGGGCCCGGTTGGCTGGACTGACCGCTGAAGGCACCCCGTGCATAAGTTGCACTAGAAAGTGGCTGAGCAAAGTGGGCAACCAGGGACCTCGAAATAGTCGGAACACCGCTAGAAGCTGGATGTGCTAAATGATCTGTGCGTCTCACATAGCTTCTACCATGACGGGCTGCAACTAGGGCGGGGTACCATTATATCTTCCAGAATCTTGAGGCCTCTTAGCCTCTCTGTCCCCCCTATCACGACCAGGCATATCCTCCAACCTCCACACTCCACACGATCTCTACCACCTGTTCATAACACCTATGAACCCAGTGCTCTGATACCTTCTAGTCACGACCCCAATTTCCCACCTTAGGATGTCATGATGGAACCTGGTCTCTAAGATTATGTAATCCTAATATTTAATTATAACATAGCAAGAATAACAAACAGAGATACTAAAATACAATAGAATAACTCATATAAACTTCCAAACCAGAACCTCAACAACATATTCCCTAAGCCCGTGGAACGTAGTCATAAGCTCTACAAAATAATCTAGAATGTTTACTACAACACTGTATGAATAAGAAAACAACAAAATGAAAAGATAATGGAAGGTGACTCCGAGGCCTGCGGACGTCAGGCGGGTATACCTTAAAGTCTCCAAAAGGCAGTAACAAGTCAAACACTAATATCCAGCACGGCCAGAAGTTCTTGGATATGCACAAAAGATCTGTAGAAGCACAATACGAGTACACCACAATGGTACTTAGTAAATATCAAGCCTAACCTCGGTAGAGTAGTAACGAGACCATGTCAAGACACCTACTAGGACATGATAAACTGAACGGAATATAATAACGAGAAGTAATGAAAAACAAAGAAATGAATGATAATGAAACAATTAAATGACATAAACTAATGACAGAATATTAAGCAAGATAACAAGAAGGAAGAAAATAATGAGAACCTCAAATATTCAAATGTGGACAAAAACTAGCGTGACAAGGAACAAAAAAGAAACAAGAACGATTCAACAGATGACTCATCAAAAATGAAGTAAACAACAAGAATCACAACTGAGGTACCACCTCGTATTCACGTTTCACAATTTCAATCACAATCTTTCCTTATATTACCGCGGGAGCCTTACATTTAGTTTTGAAAATCATTTTTCCTGAGATAGCTACCCGCGTTTTAGACCACCTTATCACACCGCGTGGCTTAAAGTAGTACCCTTACTAGCAACATGTGTATAAAGCCCACCTTATCTCACCGCCTGCGTATCAACCCCTAACCTAATACCACCGCATGCGTATCAATATCACAACATAATCACAACTCACACCACAAGTTCCCATATGCCACATCTTGCCAAAAGAACCAACAATATTAATGTTTCCACAACAAATAGGCCATGGCTCAACCACAATGTGTGCAATAATAAAAAATGAATGAGGATTGTTCAACAATAAAGATATCTCAACAATTAACAACTTCACCTCAATGTGATAATGACTTTCTCAACTTCAACACCAATAATTCAACAATTAGATATTTCACGAAATAACAACTTCAATTACAAGTAATTCAACAATTAAAGATGTAACAAGGCGATAAGGAAGGCAATAACTTTAACTAAGCATATGAGAGAAAAACAACATATAAGAGATAGAACACGTGTTAACAAAGTCTAATAAAGCATGTAAGGGTAGATTAACACATAAAAGAGTTGATTAAAAATGAGGGATATAACATGTTATGGCAATTCAATTAAAGGCATGTAAAGATTATAAATAACCTCAAATACCACATATAACCCGTGCACCCACTCGTCACCTTGCGTACACGGCTTTCACATATCACAAATAGCACAATCAATACCAAATCCTAAGGGGTAGTTCCTCCACACAAAGTTAGGCAAGATACTTACCTCAACTAGGCCAACTCAACCCTCAGAAATAACTTTTCCCCTAAAACTCGCCTCCACACGACTCAAATCTAAGCAAACCCCACGAGTCCATATATGTGTTTTGTTTTCAAATCCGATCCAAATTGACTCTCAAAATTCAAATTCTCATTTTTCTAAAACTTGAAAAAGTTTAACAAATTTTCCTATTTGATTCCCATAAATTTTGATGTTAAATCTAAGAAATATTCATGAAATATAGTTGAAAATTTATTAGAATCACTTACCCAATATTTGTAGATGAAAATTCCCTCACTAAATTGCCTCCTACCGAGCCTAGGGTTCTAAAATATGAGAAATGAGACTAAATCCCGACTTTTTATAACCTTTTGTTCAGTGGCATGTGTTGTAAATGCGACACTAACAACCTTATGGGAAACCTCGCATATGCGAAGCTGGGTTTGCATCCCTTTGCAAAGCAAATGCAAACCTAGCCCAACCCAAGTCAACCTCGCAATTACTACCGGGGAATAGCAATTGTGATACATGTAATCCCCTTGCTAATGCTGCAATTGTGACCCTGGAGTTTGCAAATGCGACACTAGAGGCATCAACGCACGAGATTAGTCTTTTCAGTCCAAAACATTCCAAAACGTGTCTCAAACTCATCCGATCCCTCGAGACTCAAAAACAAACATTCACATAAGTCTTAAAACATCATATGAACCCACTCGCATGATCAAAAAATACAAAAATAACATCTAGAACTACAAATCAGATACCAAAATGCGTGAATTTCAAAATAAAGTTCAAGAACTTCTATAATTGTAACTAAGCGTCTGAAACCTATCAAATAAACTCCAAATTATACCAAATTGTGTAGACATGTTCTAAATAGCATAACAAACCTATCCCAAGTCCATAAATCAAATTCCGAATCCAATAGCCAAAAGTCAACCTACGATCAAACTTCTAAATCTTAAATTGCCAATTTTTGACAAAACAACACAAACCAACATACGAGATTTCGCATTTGATTCTGTAGCAACCCATCCCTCTAGAAATATTCTCCGCTCTAGGCCCAGGCCTTCACGGGATTAAAATACGTCACTAGGGTATAAGGCTTGTTAACATATATACCGAGCATCTCTCTTGTATTTTTCTGATGTGGGACTTTGTCTAAAGCTTGGGGTGTTACATACACCCCCTCTTATAGACTCAGCATCCTCGCTGAGGTTTGCCCACCGCATGGTATTTTACCTAGACTCGGCACTGAGGTTTTCCCCTCTTAACCGGGATTTTCATAAACTCAATTGAACGCTGACGTGCATCGGCGAGGCTGACACAAGAATGACTCTGATACCATCTGTAACATCCCAGCCCGCTAGTGATATTGTCCTCTTTGGGCCTAGGCCCTCACGGGTTTAAAACACGTCACTAAGGACTCATGTTTTGTCGATGTAGGACTCTGTCTAAAGTCTGGGGTGTTACATACACTCTCTCTTATGGGGTCAGCATCCTCGCTGAGGTTTGACCCACCGCATGGTATACGCCTAAGCTCAGCATCAAGGTTTTTGCCGCCTAACCAGGATTTTCCTAAACCCAATTGAACTCTGACCCACCATCGGTAAGGCTGACACAAGAGTGACTCTGATACATCTTTAACAGCCCAGTCCGCTACTGATATTGTCCGCTATAGGCCTCGGCCCTCACAGGTTTAAACGCGTCACTACGTCTCACATTTTGAGAATGTGGGACTCTTTCTAATGTCTGGGTGTTATAAATTCTGGGCATACCCCAAGTACAAAATCACGATACAAAGCTATCGGATCCGTCAAAACACCGTTTCGGGTCTATTTCTACAAAAGTCAAACATTGGTCAACATATTCAACTTACGCTTCTAAGCCAAGTGCCAAAGGGTCCAATCAACCCGAAATCTTCTCAGAATGAAACTAATCAACCCCGTAAGTCATAAAACCATAAACACACATGCGTGAAGTATCAAAAGGAAAAACGGGGCACAATTACACAAAATGACCGTTCGGGTCATCACAATTTTAAGAATTGTAAAACACTAAGATACATTAGTTCAAGTGTTTGTAACACACCTTCTACAAATTGCTAGCATACCACTGATTATCATTTTGTTGAATGATCAATTCACTTTTATATTTTATTATATAAAAGTATCTTCTTTTTTGTGTTTTCTGCTAAATGATATCACCTCAAATCCAAAATCATTAAACAGTGTCAATTCCTCATTAAGAGAAGAAAAAAATGTGACGTTGAAAACATAAGAAAAAAATATGTAATTTATATTTTGATATCAGTGAATTGCTATTCCTGCTAGATATATCAAAGATAAGTAATCTATATATGTGTAACAACCAACTAGTTGTTTTGAGCTTTAGCACGTCTTTAAGACCTTGAGAAGATTCACTATGTGTATTATGACCCTCACGTGTAGTTGGTTTTGATTTTTGAGAAATCCGGAGTTGATTTGGAAAAATAATTCTCAATTCGGAAGCATTAAGTTAGATGATTTTATCAAGGTTTGGCTTTTTAGTAAACGATCTCGGAATCAGGATATGAAGATTCCTATAGGTTCTTAAGGTGATTTTGGGCTCGATCATTGTTCAGGTGGAGTATCGGATGGTCCGAGAGTGTTTCGGAGCTTACTATCAAATGCTTGAATTTTAGAGGTTTTGAAATTTGCTAAGTTTGATTTGGAATGCGCTTTGGTGTTATCGAATTCTAGGCAGTGTTTTGGGACCTTGGATAGGTTCATTTTATTGATTGGAACTCGTGCGAGATGTTTGGTCATGATCCGGAATATCTAAGTGTGATTTAGACGCGTTTGAAAGTTAAAAGAAGGAGTTTTATTGTTAATTTGGATAAGGTATTAGGACTTGTTGGTATGATTGGACGAGGTTCCAAAGGCCTCATGTTTGATTCAAGGTGGTTTCGGACCAAGATGGGGTGCTTTAGATGTTGTTGTTTCTGGTGTTATCCTTCACGAATACGGTGGGGAGCACATATTCGTAAAGAAGGATATTTTCTCCTAGGTGCAGAGAATAATCTCAGGCCTAGGGACCTTTTACCCATGCAAAAGGGGTGTTCTGTCACTTCAACTAGTGCTAGCATTGCCTATGGTTTCAAGGCCTTACATAGTGAATTGTGATGTTCACTCATTGTTATCACGTAGTGTTGGTGTAAATGGTAGGGTGCTTACTTATGTGTCGCAACAATGAATGATTTTGGAGGAGGATTATTCGGTTCATGATTTGGAGATTCAGTATTTAATTCCAGCGGACGAGATGCAATTGGGCCTGGGATGTTCAGGCAATGGTAAAAGAGTAGCAACATTTGACATCTTCGAACTTGGTGGAATTCTTATTAGTGTTGTGGTGTTAGCGTCCTTGTTTGAATGCATCAAGGCTCGTTGGTATGATGGTTTTCATTTAGCCTTTGGGGAATAGTGCAGCAAAGTGGAATCCAAGAAGAGGTTAGTTGAGATCATGGTGTATTGCAACTTTAGGGTCAGATTGGTGTTTCTAGTGTTGGTGGCTCGAGTGAGATGATCCTTAAGGAGGGTTAGAGTTGATGGCTCCCTTTTTGTTCAGGTGCTTTAGAGACAGATCGCGATTTAGGGAAGTATGACTGGTGTCGGGTGATGAGAAAGGACATGGTGGGATATGTCTCACTGTGGTTGAATTTTTAGCAAGTCAAGTACAAACAGCAGAGATCGAGTAGTTTTCATCGCAATATGGTTTAACCGGAGTGGGAATGGAAGCATATCTTATGGATTTTGTGGTAGGATAGCCACACACTTGAGAAAGCTTAGAGCGATTTGGGTCATAGTGGACAAATGACTAAGTATGTGTATTTTTTAGAGATGGTGGTTTCTTTACTTAGTAAGTTTGAATGTGAGGAAAGAGTTTTCTTGGAATGTGGAGGCATGTGAATTCTTGAATATCGTTTTGTTAAATTAGCGCGGTAAGGAAATTGATCGGTTCTTTTGAGTCGATATGGTTATACATGTGTATCATGGCTATACTGGGGGCTTGGCAGTCTCCATAATTTGGTGGATTTGGAGGGCTTCAATTCTGATGGTTTGGTTATGTACATATGTTTCCCAAAAGAGTTATGGCGGTTTAGGCCATGACTTGAGGTTTGTGTCTTCTGCAGTTATGGCCAGTTGGTTGCGTATTGCTATTTTCTTCTGAAATACATTTTTCTAGAGGATGAGGTATTTATTCTACTGGTGGCTCAGGATTATGATGGGTTCTAGTATTCTCGCGTAGCAGCATGATTGATACGGTGAGCAGTGTGGAATTGGAAATTAAAGGATCAAGGTGACAGTTCAATCTTGACTGGGATATCACGAGCTCGGAGGAGCGGGTGAAGATTTCAGATGTTCAAAGTATGCTGGTGTTATATTATTGTTTCCTGAGAATGGTGTTCTGTGGAAGATGCATTGTAAATTGATTTGTGAATTCTTGATTTGCACTACAGAAATAGTATGTTTGGTAGACATGGATATGCAGATTTTGCTACTTGGTGCGGAAGGTTGTGGGAATATTTCCCATGGAATGATTATATTAGTGTGACATTCCAGTCATTTAAGTGGTAGAGATTTAAATCATGTATGTAGATTCTGGTACTGTCACATATTGGAGAGATTTTATGTCTAAGAGACCCACTATTCTTTTTGTTGCGGAACTTGGAAGTTTG
>ML307992.1:0-139941 GCA_005239505.1 Nicotiana paniculata
GTCCGAGGCCGAGCATCTGGAGCAACACAAGACTAATATGGAACTGATCGATGAGTGGAAGGACAGGGCCATCAAATCTAGTGAAAGGTTGGAATATTTGGAGCAGGGTTTGATGGAGCTAGAAGCAAAGACAAGAAAAAGGGTCGTCGACTGCCAGAATGCTGAGGGAAATGAAGGAGGGCATCTAGCAAGGGTATACATGTTATTGGGCATGCACGACCTGGGGAACCTGATTGACAGAATCAAGAAGACCAAGCCTGGGGAAGGTCCTTCAGGGACTAAGTAGTCTAGGTTTACTTTTTATTGCTTTTACCAATGTAATAAGGCCAAGTGCCATTAGTGACTTTATTTCCTGCTCATTATTTTAGTGTCGTTTTGGAATCGTCCATTTTACATTAATGAAATGAGGCATTTCACATCTAAGTTCTCCAAAATCAACTTGTCGCTAGGCCTACCTCTGGCACAACGAGGCTCCCAAATTAGGACACGCTTTTATTCATGCACTATGTGTTTAAATACTGTAATATTTTCTCATGATCCTCACTGACTTGGCTACCTTTTATTTTTTGTTTTTGTTTCTCTTTTGATTATTACCCTCCCCAAAGGTTGGTTCGTGCATTCTGGCATCATCACCATGTCACACAAGATCTAGGGGCCCTCCTCCTCCTCCTCCTCCTAGTCCACTTAAAGGCGAAGGCAACGACAAAGGCAAAATGGAAGATTTGGGCAACATCAGACAAGAATACACAACGTCAGTGGAACGAACAGAAGCTCTTGACAATCAAAGTACTCAGGTTTAGAATGATGCTATGTCACAACTCGAGCAAAGGTTGTTGAAACTCCATGGGGAGCTTGAGCATGTCCGGAACTTGGAAAATTTATCCTTCTCACTCATTGTCCCAGATGTCATTCAAAATCCCATACCTCCTCAGAACACCCCAAACAAACAGAACCCTCCCACAACTCATCATCATAAAACTCCAGTGAAAAAACAAATTATCCCACCACATCACCAGCATAACACTTTCCACGCTCTAATAAATACCCCGCTAATTATCCCTGAACCACAAGACTCCACAAGTGACCTCTATGCTTAAACACCAGGTCATCAGAATAAACCCATATACGTGGAGACTCTACCTCACTCCACCCAACACATTGCTTACACACCTGAATCCAGTGAGAAGGATATGCTCATTAAGAATTTGGCCGAGGAACTCAAGAAACTGACTAGTCGAGTTCAGGGAGTTGAAGGAAGCAAAGGGTGTTGAAGGGTTGAACCACAAAGATCTCTGCATACAACCCGATGTTGAACTACTGTAGGGTTACAAACCTCCTAAGTTCGAAATGTTCGATGGTACAGGTGATCCCAGGGTCCATCTGAGGACCTATTGTGATAAATTGGTTGGAGTAGGAAGAGACAAGAAGATTCGCATGAAATTGTTTATGAGGAGCCTCACAGGAGATGCTTTATCTTGGTACATCATCTAAAACCCTAAGAAGTGGTCCGATTGGGTAAGTATGGCATCAGACTTCATGGACCGATTCAGGTTCAATATGGAGAACGCACCAGACGTGTTATACATCCGAAACCTTAAAAAGAAGCCCACTGAAACTTTTCGCGAGTATGCCGCTCGCTGGAGATCTGAAGCAGCCAAGGTCAGGCCTGCCCTAGAGGAAGAACAAATGAACAAATTCTTCATCCGGACACAAGACCCGCAGTATTATGAGAGGTTAATGGTGATTGAAAACCACATATTCTCTAACATCATCAAGCTGGGTGAGAGAATTGAAGAAGGTATCAAGAGTGGAATGATCACTAACTTTAAGGCCCTACAGACTAATAAATCCTTGCAGTCTGGTGGAATATCCAAGAAGAAAGATGCAGGAACGGTAATGGTTGCACAGGGGCCCAAATCCTTGTTGGTATACAACTTCCCCACTCACCTATCAAGGACCCTCGCCCACCTATCAGTCAACACCTCCTTCAATATATCAGCCATCTCCACCGTCTATATATCAGCCTACTTCCCCCAGATATTCCCAACTAGCTCCTGTTTATCATACCTACAAGCCATCTCACTTCCGGTCACCCCCTACTCGCCAAAATTTCCCTCGACCTCGACCTAAATTTGATCGTAGACGTCCTAAACAATACAATGCCATTGCTGAACCTGTCGACCAGCTGTATGAAAGATTAAAAGTTGCTGGTTATGTCACTCTTATCCCTGCTATAACCCCTGAAAATCCATCCCAATGGTTCAATCCAAACAAGACATGTGCATACCATTCTGGCATGAAGGGGCATACAATTGATGAATGTCGCTCATTGAAGGATAAGATCCAGTCTATGATAGATAACAAGGTCATCCACATAAAATAAGTTGCTCCCAATGTTCGCAACAATCCGCTTCCAGACCATAGGGGTGTCAACATGATAGAGATAGAAGAGGATTGGGACCTAGAGGGGTCGATCGGGTTAATCATAGAAGGTGATGACCCAAAGAAGCCATCAGTCACTCTTAATCCTATCATAGTCCATATTCAGCCATCTAGAGACGTCGAGGTAACTGCGTCACTCCCATTCAAGTTTGAAACGACACCAGCTGTAAACACACATTTGTCGTTCGAGGTTGAAGTTATGTCGCCTGCTAAGGCACCCATTCCATTTGAAGTGAAAGTAGTTCCACCAATCATAATGAAAGTGTCAACCACGTCACCTTTCAATGACAAGGTTGTACCTTGGGATTACACGGCTGAAGCAAGAAGGAAAGGTAAAGTCAAGATAGAAGAAGCTAGTGCTGCACAGGGTATGACAAGGACCGACAGGGTCTATACACCTTAACACTTGGCAGAGTCTAGCAAGAATGATTCCAACAGGCCACCCATCATTGAGACAGGCCCAGATGATCTTTGGAGGAAGGTGTAGGCTAGGGAATACTCAGTCATCGATCAGCTGAACAAAACTCCAGCCTAGATATCCATTCTATCATTGCTGCAGAATTCAGAGACACACAGGAATGCCTTGATAAAAGTGTTGAACGAAGCATATGTGACAAATAACATAACTAGTGAAGAAATGGATAATATGGTAACTGGAGAGTCACAAGATCACATTCCACGAGGGCGAGCTGCCGCCTGAAGGGCTAAGTCATAACAAAGCACTACACATCACTGTGCAATGTGAGGACTACTTCATCACCAGGATTCTGATCGACGGTGGATCCACCCTCAATATCTGTCCGTTGACAACACTCAAGAAATTGGGCAAGGGACTGCACGAGATCAAAGAAGGATCTATGAATGTAAAGGCTTTCGAGGGTTCTCAGAGGTCTACCATCGGCGAATCAGTCTTTGTCTGCAGATGGGACCTACATGGTTCGAAATTGGATTTCTGGTGATAGACATATCTACATCCTATAATCTGTTGTTGGGACGCTCTTGGATACATACCGCCAGGGCTGTAGCATTAACGTTGCATCAGGTGGTAAAATTTGAATGGAACCACCAGGAAGTGATCCTCCATGGAGACGGAAGCAATCCTATCTATGGTCGCCAGACCATCCCGGTGATTGAAGGTAGAAGAAGGCTGGGTGGAGAAACCTACCACCACATTGAACGGGTCAATGCAGTGGATAAAGACAAATGGTTGGATAGTAGGATCGAGAGAATACTGAACTGGAGTGGATATGATCCTAGCAGAGGACTCGGGAAAAATCTTCAGGGGATTTCCAAACCAATACAGTTGAAGCACCATGGCACCACTTTTGGGCAGGATACAAATACACTTGGCAGGAGTACGAGGACTGGTCGCCACAATGGCCCGGTCCTTACTATCCATTGTAACAGCCTATACCACATTTGGAGCAGACTTTCCGGCAAGTTGATATCATATGGGGGTCAGAAGAAGAAGAAACTCTAGCAGCTTTGAAAGATTTATTCCTGGAAGATGGTGACATGGACTATTGTGTTATTTTTGTTGAGGAGGTTGAGGAAGGCCCTACCATCCAAACTGTGAGCAAGGGATCATTTCTCAAGAATTTGACTGTCAGACCATCCAAGGCCCGACGAGTTCCGGGCATTACTATTTCCTGTCTTGATGAACCAATGATCGTGACATGCAATGAGACAACACAACAAAAGGACAGTGATTCAGAGGAAGAAGATACCATACCTAATGAAATTATCATAGAAGTTGAGGATTTTGAAAATAGACCTAAGTCCAATCTGGACGAAACCGAGATAGTCAACATGGGAGATTCAGAAACTGTCAAGGAAACTCACATCAGCATTCATCTATCGCCATTAGAGAAAGTGGAATACACACAATTCTTGAAAGAGTATGAAGACATATTTGCATGGTCTGTACGATGACATGACTGGTCTAAGTACATCCATGTGGCTCACAAGTTACCAACCAATCCAATGTGTCTGCTGGTAAAGCAGAAGCTCAGAAAATTCAAGCCTGATATGAGTCTGAAAATCAAAGAGGAAGTTACCAAGAAAATCAACGCCAAGGTTCTTAGGGTAGTTGAATATCCGACATGGTTAGCCAACATCGTGCCAGTACCCAAGAAAGATGGAAAGGTCAGAGTTTGTGTCGACTACCGGGATCTCAACCGGGCCAGTCCNTTTTTGTCGACTACCGGGATCTCACCCGGGCCAGTCCGAAGGATGATTTTCCTCTTCCGAACATACACATCTTGATTGACAATTGTGCAAAGCATGAACTTCTGTCGTTCGTGCATTGTTTTGCTGGTTACCACCAGATTTGGATGGACGAGGGAGACGCTGAGAAAACAGCTTTCATTACGTCGTGGGGGGTCTACTGTTATAAGATGATGCCATTCGGCTTAAAGAATGCTGGGGCCACCTATACGAGAGCTATGACCACTATCTTCCATGATATGATACATAAAGAAATTGAGGTGTATGCGGATGACGTCATCATCAAGTCCAAGAGAGCCACCGACCATACATCAGATTTGAGAAAATTCTTCGACAGGCTGCGAAAGTACAACTTGAAGTTAAACCCCGCAAAGTGTGCGTTCGGAGTTCCTGATGGGAAATTTCTTGGGTTCATTGTTAGCCGTCGAGGAATAGAAATGGATCCATCAAAGGTCAAAACCATCCAAGAATTGCCACCACCAAAGAACAAGAAAGATGTGATGAGTTTCCTGGGACGCCTTAACTATATCAGCCGATTCATAGCCCAGTCCACGGTTATATGTGAACCAATCTTCAAGATGCTGAAGAAAGATGCTGCGACCGAATGAACCGAGGATTGTCAAAAGGCTTTCGACAAAATCAAGGAATACTTGTCAACATCACCAGTCTGTGTCCCGCTAGAGTCAGGTAGACCCTTGCTACTCTACCTTGCGGTATTAGATGGAGCTTTTGGCTGCATTCTGGGGCAACACGACGAGACATGAAGAAAGGAACAGGCTATTTATTATCTGAGTAAGAAGTTCACTCTACATGAGGCACGGTATTCTCTATTGGAACGTACCTACTGTGCTCTAACCTGGATAGCCCAGAAGCTGAGGCATTATTTTTGTGCCTACACAACGTATCTCATATCAATGATGGATCCCTTGAAATATATCTTTCAGAAGCCCATGCCCACTGGCAAACTGGCCAAATGGAAAATCCTGTTGAGTGAGTTCGACATTGTCTATGTGACTCAGAAAGTGATCAAAGGGCAAGCACTGGCAGATCATCTTACCGAGAACCCCGTGGGAGGAGAATACGAACCCCTGAAAACGTATTTTCCCGATGAAGAAGTTTCATTCATAGGGGAAGACATTGCAGAATCCTATGATGGGTGGAGAATGTTCTTCGACGGAGCAACCAATTTCAAAGGAGTCAGCATTGGAGCTGTCCTGATATCGGAAATAGGTCAACACTACCCGGTATCTGCCAAACTCATATTTCCATGTACCAACAATATGACAGAATATGAGGCCTGCATCTTAGGGCTCAATATGGCCATTGACATGAATATCCAGGAGTTGCTAGTAATTGGTGACTCAGATCTGCTAATACACCAAGTACAAGGAGAATGGTCTACCAAGAATTCCAAGATATTTCCATATCTGCACCATGTGCAGGAATTGAGGAAAAGGTTCACAAATACAGAATTTCGGCACGTCCCCAGAATTCAAAACGAGTTTGCCAATGCATTGGCCACTCTATCATCCATGATACAACACCCAGTACGAACTTCATTGATCCTATTCCAATAAATATCCATAGACAACCGGCATACTGTGCCCACATTGAAGAATAAGTAGACGGAAGACCATGGTTCCACGACATCAGGGAATACTTGTCAAAGGGAGAGTACCCGGAGCTTGCAAATCACACTCAGAAATGCACGCTCCGAAGATTGTCCAACAATTTCTTTCTCAACAGAGGAAACCTATACAGGAGAACTCCCGACTTGGGATTATTGAGATGTGTCTATGCAAAGGAAGCTTCCGTACTTATTGAAGAGATACATGCTGGGACCTGTGGCCCACACATGAATGGTTTTTTCTTAGAAAAGAAAATACTCAGAGCCAGTTACTTCTAGATGACCATGGAAACGGACTATATCTAATATGTCCGGAAATGCTATCAATGTCAGGTACATGCGGATATGATAAAGGTACCCCCAAATGAGCTCAATACAACAAGCTCGCCTTTTGTCGTTCGCTGCCTGCGGAATGGACGTCATTGGACCGATAGAGCCTACCGCCTCAAATGGACACAAGTTCATCCTATTAGCTATTGGTTACTTCACCAAATGGGTCAAAGCAGAATCATACAAAGCATTGATTAAGAAAGTCGTGGAAGACTTTGTCCGTGACCGTATCATTTGTCGGTTCGAGGTTCCGGAGTCAATCATCACCGAAAATGGCTCTAATATCAACAGTGATCTGATGAAAGCCATGTGCAAGACTTTCAAAATCAAGAACAAGAATTTCATAGCCTATAGACCACAGATGAATGGAGCTGTGGAAGCCGCCAACAAGAACAACAAAAAGATATTGAGAAAGATGATAGAAAAGCACAAACAGTGGCATTAAAAATTATCATTCGCCTTACTGGGATATCGCACCACAGTCTGCACATCAACCGGGGCAACTTCTTATTTACTGGTTTATGGTACGGAAGCTGTTATCCCTGCCGAAGTGGAGATCCCTTCCTTAAGAGTCATACAAGAAGCTGAGCTCAGTGACGCAGAATGGATAAAAGTCCGCTACGAGCAATTTGCCCTCATAGATGGGAAAAGGATGAATGCAATATGTCATGGTCAACTTTATCAGAATAGAATGTCTAGAGCCTTCAACAAGAAATTCAAGCCAAGTTCACACTGGGGCAGCTGGTGTTAAAGAAGATTTTTCGGCATCAAGATGAAGCCAAAGGGAAATTTTATCCCAACTGGCAAGGTCCGTATATTGTTCACAGAGTATTGACAGGATGAGCTCTCATACTTGAAGAAATGGACGGAGAAGTTTGGCCAAAGCCAATCAATTCAGATGCAGTCAAACGATATTATGTGTAGCTTTCTATGCTTTTATTCAATGATGTAAATTGAACTACGCCTGACCTGATTCCCGTTTAAGAGGAGATACGTAGGCAGCCCTTATGGGTTCGGTCATAATTCAATAAAAATCTCATTTCCCCCGCAATTGGAAACTGGGGCAGAATTTTGAGGAGGGCCCTCAAAATTCTGAAGCAAGTTCAGCCGATCGCAGCATGTACAACGGTCAGAATCGTCAACCATATAACTGGGGCAGAATTTTGAGGAGGACCCTCAAAATTCCGTAGCATGAGTGGTTGCAATGTCTTGAACCATGTCACGGTCATCGGTTCATCTAAATTTCTCAAAATATATTTTTACTATGTCCTTATAAAATCATGCACGTTTTCAAAATGTAGCTCTGTTTAGCAAACGCTACCCCGATGACGCAAAAAGAATCATCAGACCAAGCAGCGCGAAGCAAGTAAAGCCAACGGAGACAGGAATCAACCTCCCCCATCTACAAAACTCACGATTTTTCTTTGGATGCAGGGACAAAGGATAGACATGCCGCAAAAGGTACAATCCTCACAGCAATCGCGTTATCAAAATCTGCTACCAGCTAAGAAATTTTGCTACTATCTGCTATTCATTCTACTTTCGGCATAAGGCTAAACGTTGCCTTCCCTTGCATAAGGCTAAGCTCTGCCTTCATCCTGCATGAGGTTAAGCTCTACCTCCCCCATCTGCATATGGATAATCTCTGCCTTCCCTTTGCATAAGGCTATTCTCTACCTTCATTTGTATGGGACTAAGCCCTATCCCGCATCTTGCATGAGACTAAGCTCTGTCTCCACTTTGCATGAGGTTAAGCTCTACCTCCGCACTCGCACAAGGCTAATCTCTGCCTTCATTTGCATGAGACTAAGCTCTGTCTCCATACCTGCATGAGGCTAAGATCTGGCTCCGATTTACATTCTTTTCATCGAGACTAAGCGTTGTCTCTCCAACATTATCTACTTTGCTCTTCTTTCGGGCTAAGCTCTGCCCTCCACTTCACAAGACTAAGCTTTGTCTTGTTGACGTCATGTTATTGCATCATGGGCTAAAATATTGCCAACCTGTCCAAAGGCGTCATAGTTCGGAGGCACCATCTTCATGGCCCGAAAATGTCATGTCATGGCCAAGGATCTCTCTCAATTTTGCATATCATTATTCAAAGGCGTCATCGTTCGGATGAACCATCTTCATGGCCCGAGAACATCATTTCATGACCTACGAATCCTTCATCAAACAATTCATGGCCCAAGACATCATGGTCTGACGACGTCATCCCTAACCGTCTGAAGACAACATTCATAGTCCAACGGGAGCTTGCATGATGTTTAAATTTATGCATAGTATACGCCCGTATTGCTTGTATTTGCAGGCAACCCGGCAAGAGACGACACCCTGCAGGAGCGATCTCGCGCTAGTTCTCCCAACCATATCAAACCTAACCTCTCCCGTAGAACCGTTCATTCATCTAGCCCTAGATGTTGCGTCCGTTATTTTGATGACTTCACCGGTATACTTCGCTGATGGATCCGGAACTACATACGGCCTGATTCTTGTAAAACCAGGGATATGTAGGCAGCTCAGAAGCCAGGATGCGACCTAAATCTCTCCCAAACCATTTCGCTCGATCAAATTTGGCCATCATGTCTTTACCCGAAAAACTCTTTCATCCTTTCCGGGTAAAGAGGGAAAACTGTTGATACCCAATTTTTTCTCAAAATATTTTAAATTTGCATATGTAGCTTCAAAATCATGTATCAATAGCAATTGATATTTTCCCACAATTTCCCTATATTTGTATTAATCTATCCAGCTTTTTATTGCCAATAAATAATTATAAAATTGCCTTACAAATGATTTCAAAGGCATTTCTTGGTTTCATTAATTATTTTTGGTCCTATTAAGACCAAATTATTTCATAATTAGCCAAATTGGCACATTTTGACTATAATTACAATAACTTTGCAATTATAGCCCAATCATACGATTTTATACTATTTTTTATCCAGAAATTAATCTGTTGTATTTTTAAAATACTAAGTAATCATTTTAATTATTTTCTACGTATGAAATTCATTTTTATAATTAACATCTATTTTTATAAATTATTTTAATTAATTTACATAAGGTATTTAACAGATAGCCACTTCTATTTCATTTATAACCTAATTAAACCAGACTCAAGTTTGATTAAAAATGACCCAAATACCCCAAGCCCAATACACTATCCTACCCGACCCAATCGCTTGTCTAATCTGGACCGTTGATCAATTTTAATCAACGGTCCAGATCTCCCCTTTCCTTAATTAACCCTAGAGACTACCCCCTGCCCCTCTCATTTCTATCTTTCACTCTACCATTGCACATCTCTCAAACTCTCTTTGCTAAACAAACCTCTCACCGGTCGTCGACTTGCCGGTAACTATGGTGGTCTCACCACCATCCTAGCCTTCATGGCTCCTTCCTACACCGGATTATTGCTGCCTTGAGGTCCTCAAAGGAACAAGAAGGCGGTTCACTCACCTCCCATGGTTTTCATGTCATTCTCAGGCCGTCCATGGCCATATGAGTAAGATCCTTCCATCTCCGGCTAGAACTTGTGGTTTCTAAGCCGACTCTCTCTCTCTCTTTGGGTTCTCTCTCTAAAACCCTAATTTTAACACTGGATTTCTTAGATCTGCAACAGATCTGAGTCTATTCGAGCTATCTTTACTGTTTTCTTAAAGATTTTTTCGATTTTTTCTGAAGCATCTCTTCATCTTCAAACTAGGGTTTCTTTACCCTTTTTCAAAAATGATTCTTCTTCTGATTTCAGTGTTATTCTGTGATTTTCAATATGTTTAAACGATTTATTTAAGTTTTTCCTTTATCTAATTTATTATGTTGAAAACCCTAAGTTTCTTGGTTTAATATTTGGGTTCCGAGTTTGTCTTTATTGTTCGTTCTTTCAACTTGTTTGCATGTTTGATTCTCATGAATATGCTTCGATTAATCTGAGTATTTTGTGATTTCTACCCTATTATGTTCATTAGGGTTTCCGATTGTTGCTTCTTCTACCTATATCATGTCTATTCTGTTAAGTCATACTATGTTCTATGTGAATCCCTAATTTTGTGTGATTTTCACTCTATATGGCTTACTAGGGTTTCTGATTCTGCCTATTTTTGCCTATTATGTGCTTACCTCGCTAACTCTCAGAGATTTATGTTTATCAGTACTATATTCCAGTTTGAATCCCTGATTCTGTATTATCTTTACTTAACCATGTCTATTAAGGTTCTAATTCTTGCCTTCTCCCTTGCTTATCATGTGTTTATTTTGTGCAATTTGTGGTGATTCCCCCTAATCAGTGCTATTTCCTATTTGAACCATTGATTCCCCGTGATTGATACCTTTCACTAATCCCTTATGATGATTTCCCTGCTGATTTTCCGACCTTAGCTTATTTCTTGCCTTATTTTATGGTCGACTATGGTGTCAAATTAATTCTCATGTTATTTCCATAATTAGAATCCTCTGAACGTAGCCTCAATTACATGTTCTACACTAGTACCGTGCTGAAATTATTTCCTTGTTTTGTTATATTCCAGTAATATGGTATCTTTCCTTATTTATTGCATGTCTATTACCGTTCAAAGTTAACTCCTTAATTGCAGGGAGTACTTATATTGATATTATGTTGATTGATTCTGATTTCCCAATCACTGCCTGACTTTGATTGTTACCTTATCCTACCTAGTTTCAAACTACTATATATGCTCTCTCTCTCATTGACACTAAACAAACGAACACATTAGTTAAAACTCTATCTCCTACACTCAAAGATTTCTGCTCTCTTTCTATGTCACTTACTATTATTCTGAGTTAGCCGGCTGCAAGCCAAGGTTAACTATTGTGCTCTCCTGCCCCCTTCACCTTTGTGTTTACTGTCCCTTTACTAGTATGCTCGAATTTTCAATTTAAGTCCCAAAACCAATATGTTTCTTTTACTGCTTTAGTTTATCATGTTCCTGATCTGTTTCTATCTATTATTTTGTTGTTCAACATGCAATTGACCTCTTTGCATCATTTCTTCATCTAGTACGCTAATTATGTCTTAACACTTTAGGATAAGCATGTTCTTATAAACTTGTAATCTGATTCAATATGACTCAATTCTGTTTTGATGCTTGTGTACTAGTAGCCTAGTTCTGGTATGCCTTATTGATTTGTTACCCTAATTTTCCATGATGCTATGCTCAATCATGTTTAGTGCTTCTATGTCCTCCCTGCTGCTATGAAATCCTATACTATGTCATCTCCCTATCCCTTGAACCCCCCTAAGCACTTATGATTCTGTGACTATGTTCTAATTAGCACTCTTGAATTCATGTCTCAGTATTCACACTATTAGCTACCCCTTAATTGGAAATATGTGTATTATGTGTCCCCAGTCCTCAATTATCCCTGCGTGAAGGGTTGTTATTTGAGTATTGCTGAACTTGTTTGGGCTCTGTGTTTGATCTGTTGTTCGTTTGATTTCACCACTCTTATCAAAATTGTTTTACTGCTAAACAACTCTCCTATTTTATAAAACTACAGTAACTGAATCCCTTCTTTCAAATACTG
This sequence comes from Nicotiana paniculata, assembly GCA_005239505.1. Classification (NCBI taxonomy): domain Eukaryota; kingdom Viridiplantae; phylum Streptophyta; class Magnoliopsida; order Solanales; family Solanaceae; genus Nicotiana; species Nicotiana paniculata. The sequence goes on from ML307992.1 coordinate 12,173, forward strand.
CTTTCCTATTTAAACCCTTTTCAAAACTATGTCAAGCACTCTCACTCTACTCTTAGGTCCTTAGGTTCTGCCCTCCAGTGTATGACTGCCTTGGGATTCTTGTGAGATCCCTCTGAACTCTGATGCACTGGGGCTGGCCCTTCCATACTGCACTTACTCAATTATGGTTATGAAATCTGGGTGTGAGCACTGCCCGTTATCCCTTGAGGTCCTTAGGGAACTCTGACACACCCGGATATAATAAAGGCTATGAAACATTTGGGCACTTGAGGTTCTGGGAATCTGGGCCTGTTTTTCAGGCTCCCTATAGTCTAACTTCTTCTTTTCCTTTATCTATTTATGTAATTCACTCAGCTGGTCTGTGATAATTATTTGTACATTGATATTGGGGATGGCTAGTGAAGTGGGGAGGGTAGACATATAGTTCTGTTAACATCATCAGGTAGAAATCATGTTTTAAGCTTTACATTATTTCTATCTGCGTTAGAATCCATGTTTTAGGACCAGCATGTTCATTCAAACCATGCCAAACATGCACTAGATACCATGTTCCTAGGATTTCATGTCTACTGTTTTAGCATGTTTATCGCTTGGAAATCTTGCTCTTAGGACAGTAAACAACGTTAACATAAAAGTTGTTACTCATGTGCATTCAAAATCATGTCTCCATCACCCTGTAACTCTTTGTGCATCGTAAAAATCATGCCTTTAGGAATTCTGTGCATCCTGAAATGTCTTAACCATCCTACATTTATATGTGCATATTAGATATCCTGCTTTAGGATTTTCGTTTACATCTTCTTAACCACGCCTAGTTTAACTACTGACTCACAAAAAAGGTAGAAACAGTGTCACATCTAATTGTCTTGCCCTTAATAAAACTAGTAACAATCTCTGCATAATCGTATCACCTAGAACAACATGCTTTTTGGTAAAACAACTTTTGAACTGTTTTTAACAATTCTGGTAATTATTATGCACAATCCCACGCCTAGGCAAGCCTTAGTTAATCAATCTCTTTAAAAGTTGGAACACTGCTTAGTTGTGTTTACTGTTTAAAGACACAGGTTTTAAAATCAGTAAGCAAACTGATTAGGTCCTTGCTATTGAGTTTATAAAATTGAAACTGCATATCTTCTGTGTTTTGATAGTTACTTAGACATCATGTTTTAGGATCCTGCTTAATAATACTGCCCTTGTTTGTGTTTGAGACGTGTTGTTTACATGAAATATTTGTGGAGGTAAACATGAGCCTCTTAATTGCTTCTTTCCTGTTTTTATCTGCTAAAGTCCTATTTGTTCTTGCCTATCACCTAGTATTTTATCCTTTTTAAACTTAAGGGTCTGTCTTGAAGTACCTATAGGTAGAGGTCCTAATATCCTCTAGGACCATTAAGAAGGGGCGGGTAACAACACACCTAGAGGTCGTTAAATAAAATCTCTTAATAACCACTAAGGGGTGGGAAGGGTAGACATGGATATGATATCCGGTGCACTAATGCCACGTGTAGCCCCTCTTCTTAGGAGTGATTACCAGACATTGTACTGATGTGATCCTATAGGATAAACAACCTAGGACCCCCTATCCTTTACATATGTGTGCTTGGACTGCAAATCTTCTCAAAATCTTCATCTATTTACCTATGTGTTTATTGCTTATATGCTATCTGTTCACAAAGTTTGTTTGGGCCGGGGACCACAATTGTGGACTTCGAGGGGTGCCTAACACCTTCCCCTTGAAGTAATTTCAATCCCTTTCCCTATCTCTGGTTATCTATTCTGTGTTTGTAAATAACCTTTAGTAGGTTCCCTAACGCACCTTAACTCGTTAGGTGGAGACTCTTCAATTCCTTATCCCTTTCCCAAAAGGAAACGAGTTGTCCCAATAATGTCGAATACCCTGACGATCTGAAAGGGGAGGAAAGAGGGGGCGCGACAGAACACGCGTCATCCCATGATTCAACACAAATTTTGCCGATTATTGAGGTAATAATGGCCATGAATTTAGCTGCCAAAATTTTACTTATACGCATCATCATCCTCTTATGTACTTCATAATTTCTCAAACTTATAACTTGCATCCTTATTTCCCAACTTTTCTTTGATCTTCTTCGAACCAGAAATTTTCCTTCCTTCTATTCCAATGGTTTCCTCTTCAAAACGTGCTAGTTCTTCAAAGGGAAAGAACAAAACCAAGGATTTCGTTGCTCCAACAGTAGGTTCCATCACCCCAAGAAGGATTTTGAAGGATTTTGAAGAGAAATTTCCTACTGCTAACCCTCGCACATGGGTTGTTAGTATGTACCCTTCTCCCATTCGCCCTTACAATATTCCTGCTGTGAAGGAAGACTGTCGCTTCCCTGAGTTAGATATTATGCTCCTTTATCGGATCGAGTGACTCTTCCCCAGGAAGGTTTTACATATTTCTTCACGTATCCCTTTACTTAGGGTGCATTTTCTTTGGACAGAAGGATTGATTCCGTGATTGGAGTGTTTTTCCTTCGCTACCAGGTGTGGTTGGCACAGGTAAGTCCTTTAGTGTGGAGGACGGTCGCCTGCCTTCGACGTCTATGCCTAGAAACTAGAGAGGAGCTAACTCTAGCTCATATGATGAATCTCTATTCCCCCAAAATTTTCTGCGGGGGAATGATAAACCTTTGCAAGCGTGGCCAGCATGCTTTACTGCCTAGCATGGACGAAGACAACGACCGTGGGTGGATGGAAGGGTTCGTTGCAGTTGCCACCAGTGACATTATTCCAACAACGACTTCATTTTTTGCGGTTTCTTGGAACCGCTCTCGTAAGTTCCCTTTAATATACTTTTCCCTACTAAATATTCTTTTATGCTTTTATTGATCCTTCAATCTTCGTTTGTTTCAGCGACTCGATAGATCCCACCGGTGGTAGAAAGCTTGGACCGGTTGGTTCATAAGGTCTTGGACGTCACAACGCCCGAAACCCGTTTGTGGAAAGAGTTGTCTATTAAATACGGGTGGAAGGCCAAAAATCATGGTAAATTTAATTTAACTTGTTTCCACTTTTTGTATATGAAGAACTTGGTTGAACCATTATGACTTGTTCGCGAAATTAGGTGTACCTGCAGGCTTAGTTGATGTCCCCAAAGAGGATGTTTTGGCTGACCCTGCTGATGCGGCGAGGCTGCTTCAAGAGGCCATTACTCGAACAAGTGTCTTCAGGCCTGCGTCGGGTGCAAACGTTTCTTCACAGAGTCCTTGACCAGAGAACAAGAAACCTAAGAAAAGATGTTCCTCTATGGTCGGGGAAAAGAATAAGAGGGAAAAGGTTGATGCCCTCGAATCATCTCAGTGGCGATGGTGACTGGTCCTCCTTCCGGGCCGGTCATAGACACTGTGATGATTGATGACGATAAAGAAGCTAGTGATGAGGGAGCTTCTTTACATAGAAGGATACGATCCTCATTATCTCAATATGATGCTCGACCTGTCGAGACAATTGCAACAACTGAAGATAATGTCTCACCACTTTGGGGAGAATTTGACTTTGTAGATAATGCCAACTCCCGTTCTCGGGCCCTAATTGTTGTGCTCGGTACTGCATGGCAGAGTAAGGGGTCCTTGCCGTTTTCGGTTGGCGAGAACCCAACATCTAGTGTTGCTATTACCATAACTGTTTCGCATTCTTATACCCCATCAGCTTCATCACCACCTTCTCCAACACCATCAACTGCTACATCATTTCCATATTCATCCACTATTCCACCAGCAACATCATCTCCAGTGACCGCACCTGACCATGATGAAGACGTTCCTCTTCCACAGTCCCCAGTTCATGGGAATTTGGGGCAAAATTATGCTGCCCTGCCCCTTCGGAAGATCCTCAGAGGAGGAGGAATGTTACTCATTCAGTCTCTACCGTGTGTAACCTTCTTTCCCGGCCAGTGGAGCTTGCAAACTATATGAAGCCTTTGGCTTTAGAGAAGGATTTGGAAAAGATTCAAACTCTCTAGGGAGAGTGTTTGTTAAACAATGTTATGCATAATGCTGCAGTGGTACGTTATTTTCTTCTTTTGTTATTTCTTCTACTTTTGAACAAATGTACTCTAAGTTTTACCTTTTCTTGTTGTGTAGGCCAACTTTCATGCTTCTGAGGGACTTCAAAGTTTGATTCGTGAGAAGGAAGAACTTACTTCTGAACGGGATCAACTTTTGGCGGAACGGGACCAGATTATTTTCCGCCTCTCGGAACTAGAAACCAAGGCTACCGAGGCCGTTGTTTTGGAGGCTCGTTTGCAGCAAAGCGAGCAAGAAGTGGTAACCTTTATCCAAGAAATTGGACTGCTGAGGTTAAGATTTGAAGAAGCCAAGTCTAAATGGGCAGAAGTCCAGAACGCCGTTCTTGCTGCAATCGTTCGTGAGGTTGTCTCTGCTGAGAGAGGGATTAATTTGGAAGAAGGCTTAAACTCCAAAAGTGAAGAGCGTTCAACTGTAGTGGCAAAACATGCCCAGCTAGAAGATAAGTACAGGAAAACTATCGAGCATAATAGGCTCCATAGTTCAACTATCTATGAGCTCGATGTTAGTCTCAAATCTGCTAGGTCTGCCAGGGAAAACCTTTCCGCCGAAGTTACTCAACTCAAAGAAGAACTCAAGCTCCGAGCGGCTTCCGTCATTGTTGAAAAAATTTATTCCATGTATAGCACGAGGAGAAGAACCTTGGAAGAGGCCAAGACTAGTATCATTGATATTGATGCCAAAAGTGCTAAGGCTCGAGAGCTTGAGTTGGATACAAAAAATTGACTCCGGCGCATTCATACGCTCCAGGTTCTTCTAATTCTGGTTCCGAGTTTTCTAAAACTAAAGAGGGATCGGGAGGCGATGATATCGAAGACCAAGGTGGGAAAATATTGAGCCATCGATGGAACCATATACTACTCCAGGGGATGCAGATACTTCTATTCCTTCTGGCCCCGAAGACGCTGCAGTTTAGCTTTACTTGTCTTTTCCTGCTATGTATTTCTTTTGGCACATTCTTGTAAATAAAAACATATTTTTTTCTCAAGTTTAGTTTGAGTCTTACTTTCATTTGAATATTCATGCAAGTCTTTAACTTTCGTACTTGCTCAAGTATTCTGCGCATGTCGTTCTGTTCACGCTTTATTATGTGTAATCTCTGATGCTTTTTCTTCGAAGCATTTCAGTTTTGAGTACTATCCCTTTTACATGAGGGTTTCAATAAGTATTTGCGCAAGTTTGCTTTTTGCGTCTTTTTTCGTATGCGGATTCAGGTGTATTTTTCCCCGATGGCATTATGGATTCTGGGCATTGATTCTTCCGGAACCAACCCTTGAACGTGAGGGTTTTATAAGAGAGGGCCCTCTTATGTTTACGGTGCTCTTGAAGAGGACGTCTCTTGTTCATTACGACACAAACATTTGAAGTACTTATTTAAATTTTCAAATGGCAAAATTAACTCATCGTTCAAACAAGAAACAAAATAAAAACAAAAGGATTTCACTTCATTTAATTCCTTCCATTTTCAAAAGTACATAACCATTTTGTTGTGCAGAAAAGAAATTTCCATGACTTGTGGCAATAAAGAAATTGCCATGACTTGTGTCTATCTTGTACAACTTGGTTCTACAGGGCTGGTTGCGCAGTCCCCGGTCACGATGATGTATTTTGTTTCAGATTTTCGTTCCCTGGTTGACGTGGCATTCAATGTCTGGCATTTAGTATTTCCATAACCTCATATCATTCCCCCCAATGTTCGAATGCAAAGAATGTGAATTGGAACACTGGAAGTTTTGTATCTTCAAAGATCTCACCGATGAATTGCTAGGTAGTCCTTCGCTCGGCAACATATGTTGTTTCCCCTTAGGAACCCATGCTATCGAGTGAAATAATACCTAACTGTCCTCTAGTGGTTTGTGCTCGTGAACGATCTGGTAACCTCTGTTCAATAGCAAACTTCACTTCCGGTGGGAATTTTCTATAGAAGCAAAGATTACCTAATCATCCCTGAGTGGAAGCTTGTTCGTTTGCCTTGTTATCAAACGTCTTATCACTATTGTCTTCGTAGTATGCTTTTTATTGCTGCCTCGTTAAAAACCTTTCCAGAAAAATCCAAGCGGGACAAAAACTAAACGAAGGGAAAAAGTGTCACGACCCCAATTTCCCTCCATAGGATGTCGTGATGGCACCTAGTCTCTACGACTAGGTAAGCCTAATAATTTGCAAAAAAACTGAATATAAATTTGAAATCCAATCTCAACACATGATATATAGATAGAAAACTGTGATTTAAGTAATTACAACTCCCAAAACCTGGTAGAAATAAGTCAGAAGCTTCTAAGAGAAATGATAAGTATCTTTATACATCAATCCTAAAGAGAATAAGGGAAACAACATAATAGGAATAGAGAAGGACTCTGAGGTCTGCGGACGCTGGCAGATATACCTTGAAGTCTCCACGTGCGGTCCAAATCACTGGTATCTGGGTTGGTGGAAAGAAACTGGATCTGCACAAAAATATGTGCAAAAGTGTAGTATGAGTACACCACAACGGTACCCAGTAAGTGCGAAGCCTAACCTCGATAGAGTAGTGACGAGGTCAGGTCAGGGTCCTACTGCTTTAAAAGATAAGCAAGACAAAAGATATAATAATATTTTCAAATGACTGAGAATTTAATCAATGAGAAGTTTCAGAAAATAACAACACAACAAATAAAGGTAAACAACAAGGGCACTCTCGAGGTACCGCCTCGTAGTCCCAAAAGTAAATATACATGACAGGGGGATCTCTCGAGGTACCACCTCATAGTCCTAAAGTAAAAATGCATGACATGGGGATCTCCCGAAGTATTGCCTCGTACTCCCAAAGTAAATATGCATAACAGGGGGATCTCCCGAGGTACCGCCTCGTAGTCCCAAAGCAAATATGCATGACAGAGGGATCTATACCGCCTCGTAATCCCAAAGTAAATATACAACAGATAACCAAAGGAACAACGAATTTACGACAAGAAATCTTACAGTTTAAAGATTTAATTCGAATCAAGGGAAACAGGTAATTCAACTAAGCATGTTGCACAAATTTCAAGTAAGAGTTAAGGCACGTAGACATGCAATACTAGGCTAAACATGATCACTACATATGCTAAGGCAACTCAGTTAAGGAATTTAAAAGAAGACAACTCAGCAAGAACCGGAATTTCCATATTTGTCCCGTGTACACGGTACTAACATATCACACATTGTTACAGCAGTACCAAATCTTAAGGGGACTTCTCCCCCCCCCCCTACAAAATTAGACAAGCCACTTACCTCAAATATCGCTCACTCAATCGATAAGGATGCCTTTCCTTCGATTTCCTGACTCCGAATGGCCCAAATCTAGCCAGAAGAAATTACATACCATGAATACAACTACAAGAAACTTATTTAATTAATAAATCTACGACTTTAGCAAGGAATAAAAAATCACCCCAAAAAGTCGACACAGACCCACGTCTCGGAATCGGGTAAAAGTCACAAATTACAAAGACCAATTCTACCATGAGTCCAACCATACCAATTTTACCAAAATATGACATCAATTCAACCCTCAAATCAAACACTCCAAATCCTTAATCTCAAACTCCCAATTCCACCTTAAACACACACAAACTAGATGGGAAATTCAATGGGGAAACAATATTATTGATTAAAATGAAAACAAGGGACTTAACTCAAGAATCCCCTCGAAAATACTCTCAAATATCGCCTTAGAACGAGTTTACAAAGTCCAAAATGAGAGAAATCCCGAAACCCTTTGATTTTGAAACATTGCCCAGCAAAACCGCATCTGCGACCCAAGAGTCGGTTCTGCGATGCCGCACCTGCGGAAAAACCATCGCAGGTGCGGAAAACACTAAAGTCCAGGGCCTCCACTTTTGTGGAGAAGGGTCCGCATTTGCGAAATTGCTTCTGCACAAAGAGGATCGCACCTGCGACCCCAAGCTCTTCTGCGCTTCTGCCATCGCAGAAGCGAAGGCGCTTTTGCGGGAAAAGTTTTGCTTTTGCAACCACTGCTGGGCAAGGCCAGATCTGCATCTGCGGCCAAATTCTCGCTCCTGCGAGCTCGCACCTGCGGTCAATCTTGCGCAGGTGCGATTTCACCAGAATTGGTGCACTTTAGAAAATTTTCCAACTCCGATTCGATCCGTTAACCATTTGTAATCCACCCGAGGCCTCCGAGTCCTCAACCAAATATATCAATCAATCCTAAAATATCATACAAACGTAGTGGATCCCTCAAATCACACCATACAATGCTAAAACACAAATCACACCCCAATTCAAGCTTAATGAACTTTAGAACTTCAAACTTCAACATTCGACGCCGAAACCTATCAAATCAAGTTCGATTGACCTTAAATTTTGCAAACAAGTCATAAATGAAATTATTAACATGTTCCAACTTCTGGAATCGGAGTCTGATCCCGATATCAAAAAGTACACACCCAGTCAAACCTCCCAAAATTCATCCAACTTCCCAAATTTCGCCAATTAACGCTGAAATGACCTATGGACCTCCAAATCAACATCCGGACACACTCCTAAGACCAAAATCGCCCTACAGAGCCATTGGAATCGACTAAACTCCATTCTGACATCATCTTCACACAATTCAAGTTGCGGTCAATTTCTAGAACTTAAGCTTCCATTTTAGGGACCAAGTGTCCCATATGGCTTCGAAACCAAAACCCAAACCTCCCGGTGATCCGCATAGCCATAAAATGAAATATAGGGAGAAATAAATAGGGGTTCAGGGCTAATACTCTCAAAACGACCGGCCAGGTCGTTATAAGAAAAGTGCAGCATATACTTTCCGTTTGACTATTGTTCGTCAACAATAATATCTTTTGAGGTGATCCACGTTCCAGTTGCTGGGAAATTTGTCTATGTTTTGGTTCTCCAACTCGTATGATCATTTACCAGTGATAGATGAAACCCGGTAAGGGCCTTCCTATTTTGGGCCTAACTTTCCCGCGTTGAGTTCCCGGGTGTTTTGAGTTACCTTCCTCATGACCAAGTCTCCTACTTTGAAATATCGGAGGTTGGCTCTTCGATTATCATATCGCTCCATTCTCTACTTTTGAGCCACCATTTTGACATGCGCCAAGTCCCTGCGTTCCTCGAGCAGCTCCAAGTTGATTAGCATTGCTTCGTTGTTCGATTCTTTGTTCGCCTTGGAATACCTTAGGGTTGGTTCCCCCACTCCCACCGATATCAAAGCTTTTTCACCGTATACAAGAGAAAAATGGTTCTCTCCTATGTTTGACTTGACCATTGTTAGGTAGGCCCATAGAACCCCAGGTAATTCTTCAGTCCAGTTGCCTTTTGCTGCTTCCAACCTTTTCTTAAGGTTTTGAATAATCACTTTGTTTTTTGACTCCACTTGACCATTTGCACTCGGATGATAGGGTGAAGAGGTAATCCTCTTTATCTTCAAGTCTTCAAGGAACTTTGTAACTTTTACGCCGATAAAATGCGGTCCATTGTTGCATGCAATCTCTTTTGGTATTCCAAACCTGCAAATTAGATTTTCCCACAGGAAGTCGACCACTTCGCGTTCTCTGATCTTCTGAAAAAGACCTACTTCCACCCATTTAGAAAAATAGTCTGTCAAAATTAAAAGAAACGTTACCTTTCTAGGAGCCGATGGCAGTGGCCCGACGATTTCTATCCCCCATTTCATGAACGGCCACGAGGACATAACCGAATGCAAAGGTTCTTCCGGTTGATGTACTAGTGGTGCATAGCGTTGGCACTTATCACATTTTTGTACGAAGTCATTAGCATCTTATTCCATACTGGGCCAGTAATATCCTACCCAAACTAATTTCAACACCAAAGAATATGCACCTGAGTGGTTGTAGTATATCCCTTCGTGGAATTATCTCAAGACATAGTTAGCTTCTGATGCTCCCAAGCACCGGGGCAACGGGCATTGAAAGGGTTTTCTGTACAATTAGCCTTTCTTGAAGCTATAACATGCATCTTTGGCGCGCAACGCTCTTGATGCTTTGGGTCTTCAGGCAACTTTCCATGCTCAAGATAATCGATTATTTCGTTTCTCCAGGACCAGACCAAACTGGACGAATTCACCTCATAGTAACCATCTGTGTGCAAGGCTGGGTTCATCAATTGTACTACCGTCCCTGATTTCGATTATTGGATTTCTGTTGATGAAACAAAAGTTTCCAATGCATATTGATCACGCTCAACTATGTCTTATAGAAAGACTAAACGGGCGCTCCAAATATAATCCGAGGTATTATGCCCAGAGTCGATCCCACAGGGAATTTGCGTATCAATCAAGTCATTAGAATACGCTACTTTTGCTTAACCAATTCTCTCAAGACTTTTGAATATTAATTGGTGATGTTTTACTATTTCTACTGACAAAAGTAATAAACTAACGATTAACTAACAATATGATGTAAACAATTATAATAAAGGTCTAAGGTTATGGTTTCCCCCGTCGGTGAACTTCTTTCTTGAATACTTCTTATAGTTTGATTAGTTGTCTGTATCAATCATGAACACTCTATCTACCATAAATATCTCTCAAGTAATTATGATAATTTACTAGATACACTCTCTCAAGTTACGCTAGCTAGATTGCATTACAGTTCACTTTAGATTGCACCCAAGGTATCGTTATTTCTAATCCAACCTCTAAACCCTCGTTTATGACTTTCATCTATACTCCGGGAGTGATGTTGTTCAAACAAATACCTAAATATGCACTCTCTCTCTCTCTCTCAAGTAGATACATAATAAGTAGGAACAACTAATTGAGGGCCCTTTCAATCAACTACAACAAGAACGTAGTTGAAAAAAAATAGAGTTTAATCAACCAACCAAAGCTATATTAATATCACAATAAGTTCATCCCCCAACGGTTTCCACCAAAAACCTAGATTAAGAAATTAGCTACTCATGCTCATAATAATCAACTCTAAAATAACTTGCATAACTGAACTACAAAGTAATGAATAAAAGCTGTAAAAATCAATGTTTTGCTTCTCTGAGTAGTATTCCACAGGCGTCTCTTGTCTCTAATGGAATCTCCATCTCAAGTTGTGTTTTTGGGTCTATTTATATGTTTAGGACAAACCCTAAATGTGTAGGATACTTCTATTCAAACCGGGAAACACTTAAAATCTTCAAACTCGGATTGGATCGGACCAGGGACCAGGCTTTATGGCCCAAATGCCCGGATAAAGCCTGGCCAGGCCTGGAGTTAGGGCTCAAACGCCCCCCAAACGCCTGATCCTACCAGGCTTTATAGCCCAAACGCCCAGCTATAGCCTGGTATGACCAGGCTTTACAGCCCAAACGCCCGGCTATAGCCCGGTTCACTCCTTTTCTCCTCTTGAGCGTATTTTCGACGTTTATGCATCCATTTAGCTCGGCTTTCACCTCCAATTCACCTACACATGAAATAGACTCCATTATGCAAATACAAAGTGTATTTTTATCATTACCGCACATAAAATGTAAGGCACATAACGTGTTAAACCATGAATTCTAGCCACACATCACATATGCTTCCGCGTTATCTTCCGTGGGGATATGAGTTATTGACCACTCCCCGAATCATGCCACTAGAGCATGAATCTTTACCACGTATTATTGCATATGTTCCTCTTTTGTGTCAAAAAATTCGTAGACCTAATTTACCACCAACTGCGAATCACATTTGATTTCGACGACTTCAGAGTCAAAAAAGGGCCAATTCGATCCCTGCAATCAAAGCATCATACTCTGCTTCATTGTTAGTTAAAGAAATCGTTTTGATGGCATGCCTTAAGGTCTCCCCCCAAGGCGTGATTAAGACTATTCCGAGCCCGGACCCTTTTACGTTTGAAGCCTCATCTGTAAATAAGATCCAAACTCCTGATGTCAATTCTGATACCATTATTGCCTCTTTAGCTTCCAGTGGCAACAAGGATTGAATTCGGCCACGAAATTAGCCAAGCCTTGCGACTTAATTGAAATCCTCACTTTATATTCTATATCAAATTCGCTCATTTTAACGGCCCATTTGGACAATCTACTTGAGAGCTCGGGTTTATAAAGGATATTCCTCAGAGGGAAAGTAGTCACCACAACTATTGGGTGGCATTGGAAGCAGGGCCTTGGCTTTCGAGCGGCAACTACGAGAGTTAAGGTCAGCTTTTCCAGATGGGTAGCGAGTTTTTTCTCCCGTTAAAATTTTGCTAACATAATAAATGGGAGATTGCGTACCGTCGTCCTCTCGCACTAAAACTGCACTTATCATAACTTCTGAAACCGCGAGGTAGACTAACAACGTTTCACCTTCTTTTGGTTTTGAGAGCAACAGAAGGCTTGAAAAATATTTCTTCAACTCCTTCAAGGCTTGATAAATATCGGGTGTCCTCTCTGGACTTATTTTACATTAGACAATTGATCCAGGATGTCCTCAATGACCTTGAATTTATCGGGATTTACCACAATTCCCCTTTGTGAGACTAGGAATCCTAGGAACTTACTCATACTGATCCAGAATACACACTTCTCGGGGTTAAGTTCCATATTGTGCTCCCTTAGGATGTCGAATGTTTCTTGCAAGTGCTTCAAGTGGGCACCTGCATTCAAAGACTTAATGAGCATATCGTCTATATATACTTCCATAGTATTTCCTATTTGTTTTTTGAACATATTATTCATGATCCGTTGATAAGTGGCTCCGGCATTTTTTTAGCCCGAAGGGCATCATATTGTAATAATATATACCAAAACTCGTTATAAATGAAGTATTTTCCTGATCTTCTGGATTTATCTTGATTTTTCTGTACCCAAAATAAGCATCTAGGAAACTCATTAACTCGTGCCCAGCCGTAGCATCAATAAATTGATCGATATTTGGTAACGAGAATGAGTCTTTCGGGCACGCCTTATTAAGATCCTTATAATATACGCACATGCAAAATTTATTATTTTTCTTAGGAACTACTACTCCATTGGATAACCAGTCCGGATATCTTACCTCTCGGGTTAAGCCAATCTTAAGTAAACGGGTTACCTCTTCTTTGACGAATTCTTTGCTTCAAAAATAGGGAGCTTCTTTTGCCTTACCGGAGGTAAGTTAGGATCCAAGCGTAGCTTGTGTACGGCTATATCTATCAGGATTCCTGTCATATCCTCATGCGACCATGCAAAACAATCAGCATTAATTTTAAGGAATTCAATAAAAGCAGACCTGAGTTCCAGGTGTAGTCCTATTCCCAAATGGAATCTCCTTTCTAGGAATTCTTCGAACAACAGAACCTGCTCCAGTTTTCTGTCGTGGACTTCATCACGTCCGTCTTATCTGGTACTTGAAAATACCTTGGCACCTGATATTATTCCGACTATTCTATTTACGGGTTATCTTCCTTTGGTCCGGGGGTAGGTGCCGGTTCCAGTAAATGATATGTCGCACGTTCTTTTCCTTTACTGCTTGCTGCCGGTTGATCACCCCTTATCTGTTTGATTCCCTCAGGTGTCGGAAACTTTAAATACTGATGATGTGTTGAAGGCACAACTTTCATCATGTACAGACATGGTCTTCCCATGATGATGTTATATCCCATGCTCCATCTACCACTTCAAAGAGAGTTGTCTTCATTATTCCTTCAGCGTTCGTGAGCAGCATAATTTCTTCCTGGGTTGTCATGCTTGCTAGGTTGAATTCGGAGAGGAGTTTCATTGCTGGGATGATGCTTCTGATGAGTTTGGCTTGCTCCTGTACTCTCCATTGTATGATATTAGTGGAACTTACTGTATCCACTAAAACATGTTTAATTTTAAAATCTAACACATTTAAAGAAATTACCAGTGCGTCATTGTGCGGTAGTAGAAATCCATCTGCATCTTTGTCTGTAAATGTGATGTCGTCTTCTCGGAGCCTTTTACTATGAGTTAACGATACTTTTGTCTTCTTCGCTGTCGAAAAGGTGACCCCGTTAATTTCATTCCCTCCGAAGATCATGTTGATCGTTTGGCGTGGATTTGCCTCTCCTGCTTTAGAGGTTTATGCGTCGCCCCTGTTCCGACCATAATTTCTTTTAGCTCGGTCACTCAAGAATTCTCTGAGGTTACCTTCTTTAACACTGTTGCCATTTTTTTTTGAAGGTGTCGACAGTCCCCAGTCCGGTGGCTGTTAGTGCCGTGATATTCACACCATAAACTGGGATCCCTCTAGTTGGGATCTGATTTAAGAGGTCAAGGAATCGTGCCTCTTTGATATTCCTCATGGCCAACTAAGGGTGGCATGTGGGCCGGTCCGGGGCCTAAGTGGGCTGAGTAGGCTGGTCCCAATAACGGTCTTCGGTCCTGGTCCTGGTGGTCTTTTTGTAGGAACTGGCCCGGGATCATCCCCACGGACTAATGGTCCGGGGCTAAGTGGGCTGGTCCCGGGCCTAAGTGGGCCCAACAGATACTTTTTTTAAATTTTATAGAAGTTAGAGAAAAAAAGATGGTAATAAAAATATCTAAGGCAATTTCTTGTAAATTACATTATAGAAGTGTGGCCTAAATTTTTTAATTCAAATTTAAAGACAAAAATATTGTAAAGAGATATTTAAAGCAATGCGTTATACAATTTCTTAGTCTTCCTCCCATCTGTGGAATGAGCACAACAAGGTGCTAATACCACCATTGAGAAGAAAAATAAACTAATCAAATATGCCAAAATACAAGTTTCATAATACATAGTTACATACTAATTTTCGTTCATACAATTTATATGGTATCTCTTACAAACTTCATAAATCCTTCAAGGTTCGGAGGATGGTGGTGGCAGAAAAGAAGCTTGGTCGTCACCGCTTCCGGGCGAAGCAACATCCTCCGCAAGTTCAGCTAGCATTTCTTTGTAAGATTCGTCTACCTCTGGTTGTGATTCAGCAAGTCCAAAATTTCTTCTTTCTGAACGGGTCCAATCTTTGAAAAGTACTGATTTTTCCAGCTCCCCCTCATAGACGCTCTATAATCACTGAGTTGAAGTCTTGCTTGATTGAAAGCGCTCTCCGATGCCACTGTTGAAGCTTGAATAGTTAACATGTCTCGGCCATCCTTGAAAGAATCGGAAAGTATTTTTCTTTGTCCTTCCACCATTCCAAAATATTAAAGGAGCCGTCAGGATTCATTTCCTCAATTCCTGTGACAAATAAACTTCAAGATCATTTAGTTGTGAAAAATCACTAGTAGTTGAAGCTTGAGAACCCCTGAACCCCGTCCAAGCACTAAATGATCTTACTCCCGCAGTTTCTTTTAGATGATTGAGAATTAGAAGAATAATGAGTTGACACATTTGGTCTAGCATGATTTAATGAAACTTGATAAGCATTATAAATAGTTTGAGCATTTATTTTAATTGAGGCTATTGCTTCCGGATATTTAGAAAACTCCTCATCTTCAAGTGCTAAACCATTATAAACAGTTTCATACCAAAATTGAGGACCTCCTAATTTCATAGTAGGATTTAACAAGGAAGTAACACCATAAATAGGGAAAAAATATTTTTAAAACTCTTTTCTCATAGAATCAATATCAAGTTTATAAATTTTCCCACCATCTGAAAAATGAGCAAACAAATTTGCAAGTTCTGCAATATAAACTAAACAGTTAGAAATAGTAGGATAATATTGCCCAGAAAATTCTTTTGTAGCAATATGAAATTTTTATAAAAAATCTACAAGAATTTTAACATTAATCTAATCTGCATTTCCAAGTTCATAAATTTTCCCACCCTCTGAAAAATGAGAAAACAAATTTACAAGTTCTGCAATATAAACTAAACAATTAGAAATAGTAGGATAATATTGCCCAAAAAATTCATTTGTAGCAATATGAATTTTTTTTTTAAAATCTACAAGTATTTTAACATTAGCCCAATCCTCCTCATCATCACTTACATTAGCATTAAACGTTGAGTTTATGGGGTTTCTATATTCATATGCAACAACTAAACTTTCATACATGTAATTCCATCTAGTTGGACAAGGTTTAGGAACCTTTCATTCTCTTAGGCCAAATTCATCGCATCTTTTAAAATATTCTCTAAGTCTACTTCTACGGTTTGAATAAATAATCCAGTTAAGAGCCATTTTAACCTTTTCAATTTCAATATTTAAAATTCTCATACCATTACCCACTATTAAATGATAAATATGACAAATACATCTAAGATAAAAAATATTACTTAATGCAGGACTTAGTGTAGTGGTAGGCAAGGCTACAATATTTGTGTTACTAGTAGCATTATCTATTGAAACTGGCATGATTTTTATCACTAATACAAAAATATCTATAAATATCTGTAACTGTGCTAGCTATAAACTTCCTTGTGTGACATGAATTAATTATTCTATAAGCAATAATGCGCTTTTGCATTATCCAGTCCTTTTCAATCCAATGACTGGTAATAGTAAGGTAATCACAGTCATTACCACTTCTACCAATATCAGTTGTAATAGCAACACAACAATTTATATGAGTAAACAAATAGCGCAAATATTGTTCATATTCATGTTTATATTTATAAATATCATTCTTTACGGTTGTGCGAGGAAAACTTTTGTAAGTAGGATTAAAATATTTTCTAATATAATGCACAAAGTGAGGGTTTGAAGGAAAACTATAGGGTAAGCACATAACAGTAACCATTTTTGCCAATTCTTCCCGATCTTTTTTTGGATCATAATATAAAATACCACCGGTAACAATGTTAATTCTCGGTTGAAATTGATTTGACTCGGTACTAGGCTCAGCCTGACTAGGTACACTTGTCCCCTCGGCCAAAGCTTTCATATGAAGATATTTGACTTTATCTTGAGGGTGTATCAATATGTTTCTAGCCAAAGTTCCCGTCCCTCCCCCCTCCCCCGACCTCCAAAATATTAAAAATCTAACTCCTTGCCACAAGTTTTACACTTAGTCTTATTTTGTGGAATTAGTTGAGTAAAAAATGGCCAAACAATAGATGTTTCTGTCTGTTTGGTACGTTGTCTAGAAAAATTAAGGGCAGTAACAGGAGGGTTAGACATGGCATCATTTGGATTATCATTAGTTGGGTTAACTTCATGAGTAGGACTAGTGGGTGTATCGTCATCCGGTTGCGTTTCATCAAAATATATTTTTTCATCATCATTGTCATCAATAGTTGAATTACATTATGGCAAAATTGACTCTCAGTAAATTATAATAAACTACTATCGCTATCAAGAATAACAGGTGTAGGACGGGTATGGTTTTTGGGTCGGGGAGCTGGGGGAAGTGGAGGAGAACAAATTGGCCACTAGATTCGCCACTCTTAGATTTTCCCTTATTTTACTAAAGTTTTTAAGGAATAATCCATCTTAATTAATCAATCAATACAAAGTAAATAAAATAAATAAAACTATAATATTAAAACTTAAGAGTTGGAACGTGTTTACCGAATTAACAAACAACTTGTTGAAAATTGATTATCGTTGAAGACTTGAAGACTTCAATTCACCACCTTCATAATTTTTTCACAAATAGTAATAATAAAGTCAGCAATAGTAGCAATTATATAAGAAAATTAGAGAGAGATTGAGAGATTGATGATTTTGTGATAAAAATAAAAGAATGAGGGGGTATTTATATTTGAAAATAGAAAAACATGTAATTATAAAAATTTTGGGGTTAAAACAAAGTTGGGGGAGGGGGTTTGAATAGCCAACGACTATTTTGGCAGACCAAACGACTAGTTTTTAAATGTCCAAACGGCCAGATTGTTTTTTTAAATTTCTGACAATTGGGACCATTTAGGCCCGCCAAGGACCGGTCCGGTCCCGGTCTCAAATGGTCCCAGTCTTGCGGTCTTTTGTGAATGACCGGCTCAGAAGACCGGCCCACCCTCACGGTCCCGGTTCTAACCAGTTAAATCCCGTTTAGGCCCAAAAGCCCACATGGTACGCAGTCCCGCACCGGTTCCCGGCCTTGACCGGCCCACATGCCACCATTATGGCCAACACCAACTCTACTACACTGACATTGAAGTTATATTCTGATAACTTTGGGTAAGAAGAATCTTGCGACCCTAAGATTTCTCTATCTTGCAGCGATCTGTTGTTCCGGTCACGATCGGTTCTTCTATCCATGTGAACCTGTTTGCTGTCCGGAAGCTCCTGCCACGACCTTCTGTTCACTCGTAGGGCAAAAATCGGCCCCTTGAATTCCATCTATCCATGTCGATACCGTCTTTCATTTTTCTCTATTCTTCTCCCGTCCTTTGGTCGACGATGGAAAGCCAACCCGATCATCTTCAATCCTTAATTTTGACTCGTACTTTAGTTTTGACTCGTACCGGTTGTGGACATCCGCCCAAGTCATTGCTTGAACCTCGAGCTGACTTTCGTTCAACTTTTGAGAAGCGTCCAAACTTCTCGGATTTAAACCTTTGGCGAACGCTTCAGCTGCTCAATCATCCGGGACTGCTGGTAGCAACATCCTTTCCTTCTAGAACTGGGTGACAAACTCTCGTAATAACTCAGATTCTCCCCGTGTGATCCTGAATATGTCGGCCTTTTGGGTCTGTGCCTTCCTGGCATCGTCATGAGCCTTGATAAAAGAATTCGCGATCATCTCAAAGGAAACTATGGAATGCTCGGGCAATAATGAATACCACATTAAAGCTCCCCTTGTGAGAGTCTCACCAAATTTTTTGAGCAACATATACTCAATTTCATGAGGAGCCAAATCATTTTTGTTTACCGCTGTTGTGTAAGTGGTAATGTGCTCCTGTGGATTTGAAGTTACATCATAATTTGGCACTTCAGTTATTTGAATAGCTTCGTGATCAATTCCGGGGGCCGCACTAGGCTTGTATAGTAATTGAATATACTTCTTCGAGTTCGGGCCTTTCAATAATGATGGCGTGCCCGAGATTTGATCCATGCAGGCATTTACTTCTTTCATGAACCGTAGAAGTTCCTCCTTGAACATGTCGTTATCGTTGTTGAGGCCAGATCTGCTCCCCTCAGCCCCGTCAGAGCCAACTTCGCCCTTGGGAGTATTGTTGTCGACTCTCTGCGTTGTTTGGTTTGCGAACCTCAGGAGGAATTGGATATCGCATGTTCATATTTTTTGAAGCACCTGATAGTGCCTTTTTAGTTTCGTCATAACCCGATCTTGCCGCGTGAGATGGCTAGGAATGATTGCATGTTGCTCTTGCAGGACCCTTACTGCATCTGCCACATGCTCCTCATCAGCATCATCAGGAGTCGTCTCCTGAACCTGTTGAGGTTACCGCCTGTCATGTGTCGGTGTGGCATCGTTCTCATCATTGCGAGTGTCACTGATTGTATCCTTGAAATGAGGATGTTCCCCTTGAATTTCAGGGTTGTGTGTTCCGTTAACAATGTTATCTTCAATTTATTTTGTGATTTTTACTAAGACAAATAATCAAACACGTTAGTTAAAAAGGCAAGGATCACTTAAACTACACGGCTGTCTAGACCCCATGGTGGGCGCCAAATCGTTTACCCGAAAAATGGTACAGTTGAATTTGTTCATAGTTTCTAGACAAGTGAATTAATTTGATCCAAAAAGTAATTAAATAACTGATGAAATATAAAATACGTATCCTTAGAGTGCAGATGAAAAATACCAGAGCTAATGAATCCGGGAACATGGTTTCCAAGCACAATAATGATGAGATCAAAAGCGAGAGAGTAAAATTATATTAAAAATGTTGTATAGAATGTAGTGTAAGTTAGCCAGAAAATCCGTTTCCTTTACAATGATAAACTGAGCTCCCTATTTATAGACATGTCTAGGGAAGGAAGTCTTAGGATCATGCTGTCAATTATGAGGGTCATTGATGAAGATGTAACGTCGGACATAAATGCCAAATTCCTCGTAACCGGCCATCATCCTTAATGCTGCACAATATTCTGTATTAAATGTTACCGAGTGCAGAGCATTTAATACTCCTTTTATGATTGTTATTCCTTCCGATGACAAGTGAAATAACTGTGGGTAACAATCCAATCGGTCGTTTTAAGAATTTAAGCTATGTTCGGTGACATAAGGTCTTGAACAACTTCACATTGTGTATATCGATCTGCGTGTATGGGTGGATTCAGTTACCGGATGATTCAGAGTCGAATTGGAAGAAGGATTTTAGTTTTGGAAGCTTAAGCGGTGAAATTTGACCGAAAATTGACTTTTTATGTAAATGGCTCTGGAATAAGTTTTGGATAATGTCAACAGCTTCGTATGGTGATTTTGAGCTTAGGCGTGCATCCGGATTTGGACTTGGAGGTCCGTAGAGTAAATTGATGCAATTCGGCGAAAGTTGGAGAAATTTGAAGTTTGGAAAATGGAGTAGTTTGACCATAGTTGACTTTTGGGATATCGGAATGCGATTCCGAGAGTTGGAGCAGCTCCGTTATGTGAATTGAGACTTGTCTGCAAAATTTGGCGTCATTCCGGGTTGAATTGATAGTTTTTGGCACAAGTTTAGAAGTATAAAGACTTGGAAGTTCATAAGCTCGATTCATGGTGCGATTCATAGCTTTGTCGTGTTTTGATGTGATTTGAGACCTCGAGAAGGTCCGTGTTAGAGTATGGAACTTGTTGGTATGCTTGGACGGGGTCTCGAGGGCCACATGTGTGTTTCAGACGAGTCGTGGATGAATTCCATGGTTTTGGTAAGGCTGAGTTCTGGTGTAATCGCACCTGCGGACCTTGGGCACAGGTGTTATGGTCTCAGGTGCGATGGAGGAGGCGCAGGTGCGGGTGGAGCTGGTCTGGGCAGTCTCCGCAGATGCGGAGAGATGATCGCATGTGCGGCCCGCACGTCCGGTACCTGGAGCTCAGATGCGGTCGTGGCCTTTAAGTGAAAAGTCGCAGGTGCGGTTAGGTGGACCGCATAAACGATTGCACAAATGCGCCTTTTTTTTCGCAGATGCGGAAGTCCTGGCAGATTCATTTAAGCGAGGGTTGGTCATTTTTCTTCACATTTTGAGTTTTGGACTTCGGATTTGGGAGCGGTTTTTGGGGGTTTTCAAGCAATCCGTTTGGGTAAGTGTTCTTCACCTAGTATTTAATGTATTCCATAATTTTACCTTCATTTCTATCATTAAATTTGTGTTTTGGGTTGAAGAAAATGTTGATTTTTGAAGAAAATTTCTAAAATGAAAAATCATGATTTGAGGGACGAAATGGTATCGTAATTTGATAATTTTTGTATGGTTGAACTCATTTTGGAATGCGTATTCAGATTTTGTAAAATTTGTCGGGTTCGAGGTGCGGGCCCGGGGGTCGATTTTTGGACCGACTTTTAAAGATTGAGGCTTTATGATCCGAAATAGTTTCTTAGGTGTTTCATTTATGTATTGAAGTTGTTTCGGTTAGGTTTGAGTCGTTTGTAGGTATTTTTCCCGAGAAGTTCATTTTAGAGTACCGGGTTGTCATCTTTGAGGTAAGTATCTTGCCTAACCTTGTGTGGGAGAATTAACCCTTAGGATTTGAGTCTTCTATGTTGATTGTAGTCCGTGTACGTGAGGTGACGAGTGCGTGCTCGGACTTATTTGTAGAAGGTTGGCCTTTTAGGGTTCTTAGGTCCTTGTATTTCCCTGTGAATGAAGTTGTATTTGTTAAGATTGAGTCCCTGACAACTAGTTCATCTCTACCTGCTTAAATTAGAATTACTTGCTTTTAGATTCACTCTATTGCTTGTTTGAATCCTAATTGACATAACTGAAGGTTTTACCTCTTATACCGTTATGCTATATTGTAACGACCCGGCCGATCGTTCCGTGAGATTAGACCTGTTTCCCCCATTTCTGCTTTATCATATGTTTCTTAGCCTATTTATGTTGTGTTGGGTCAGTTGGTTCGGGTTCGGAGTGTTCATGGTGAGAATTGAGACACTTGGTCCCTTAAATTAACTTCATAATAGGAAAAGTCAACTGGGAGTTGACTTATTGGTAAACGACCTCGGAATGAAGATTTTATGGCTCGGATATATTCGTTAGGTGATTTGGTACTTAGGAGTGTGTTTGGAATGAAGTTTTGATGTACGGTGTAGAATTAGGCTTGAATTGGCGAAAGTTAGATTTTGGCAATTTTCGGTCGACAGCGGAAAATAGGCTACCGGAGTACGAATGGGATTCCGAAAGTTGGAGCAGGTTCGTAATGTCATTTTGAATATGTGTGCAAAATTTCAGGTCAATCGGATGTGTTTTGGTTGGTTTCGGCATCATTGGCGAAATTTAGAATTTTCAAAGTTCATAGGCTTGAATTTGATGTAATTTTGGTGTTTTCGTGTTGTTTTTGGTTTTTCGAAGGATCGTATAAGTTTGAATGATGTTATGGGGTGTGTTGGTAGGATTGGTTGAGGTATTGGGGGCCTTGGGTGTATTTCGGATGCTCAACGGGCACTTTTTGGCCTTGAGAATTCTGTTGTTTTCTGGTGTTTTAGTAGTAGTGATTCCTTCACTGCGATCGCGTGGATTCATCCGCGATCGCGTAATATCTATTGGGGGTCTGGAGACCCGAGTGGACCTACTGTTACTCAGCATGGTCGATTTTGATGTGATATTGGGCATGTATTGGTTATCTTTGTGTCATGTTGTTCTTGATTGTCACACTAAGACCGTGACCAAAGCTATGCCAGGATGTCCGAGGATTGAGTGGAGGGGTTCTTTTGAGTATATGCCTAGCAGGGTGATTTCCTACCTGAAGGCTCAGTGCATGGTTGAGAAGCGGTGTTTATCTTACCTGGCTTTTGTGAGGGATGTCAGTGGTGAGACTCCCGATATTGATTCAGTTCCTGTGGTCCATGACTTTCTGGACGTGTTTCCTGCAGACCTGCGGGGCATGCCACCTGACAGGGACATTGATTTTGGTACTGACCTGGTGCCATGAACCCAGCCTATTTCTATTCCACCTTATTGTATGGCACCAACGGAGCTAAAGGAATTAAAGGAGCAGCTTTAGGAACTCCTAGATAAGGGGTTCATTCGGCCTAGTGTGTCACCTTGGGGTGCACCGGTGTTTCTCATGAAGAAGAAGGACGATTCTATGCGTATGTGTATTGATTATCGGCAACTGAACAGAGTTACGTTAAAGAACCGGTACCCTTGCCTCGTATAGATGACTTGTTTGATCAGTTGCAGGGTGCCAGGGTATTTTCCAAGATTGACTTGCGTTCCGGTTATCATCAGTTGAAGATTCGGGGGTCACACATCCTGAAGACTGCTTTCAGGACTAGATATGGTCATTATGAGTTCCTCGTTATGTCCTTTGGGCTGACCAATGCCCCAACAACCTTTATGCACCTGATGCACAGTGTATTCCGGCCTTATCTGGATTCTTTCGTCATCGTGTTCATTGAAGATATCTTGGTGTATTCCCGATCTCGGGAGGATCATGAGCAGCATTTGAGAGTTGTGCTTCGGACCTTGAGGGAGAAGAGATTGTATGCGAAATTTTCTAAGTGTGAGTTCTGGCTTGATTCTGTAGCATTCTTGGGGCACGTGGTGTCTAGTGAGGGTATTCAGGTTGATCCAAAGAAGATAGAGGCGGTGCAGAGCTGACCTAGACCATCATCAGCTACCGAGATTCGCAGTTTCCTTGGGTTGGCAGGGTACTACCGCAATTTCATAGAGAGATTTTCATCTATTGCAGCACCTATGACCAGACTAACCCAGAAGGGTGCTCAGTTCAGGTGGACTGATGAGTGTGAGGAGAGCTTTCAGAAGCTCAACTCAGCTTTGACTACAGCTCCGGTATTGATTTTGCCTACGGGCTTAGGTTCTTATACAGTTTACTATGATGCCTCGAGAATTGGCCTTGGAGCGGTTTTGATGCAGGATGGTAGGGTGATTTACTACGCATCCAGACGTTGAAGGTGCACGAGAAGAACTATCTAGTGCACGATCTTGAGCTAGAAGCTATTGTTCACGCCTTGACGATTTGGCGTCATTATTTGTATGGGGTGCATTGTGAGATTTTCACCAATCACCGTAGTTTGCAGCATCTGCTTAAGCAGAAGGATCTGAATTTGCTTTAGAGGAGGTGGTTGGAGCTTCTCAAAGATTATGACCTCACTATTTTATATCATCCGGGGAAGGCCAATGTAGTGGCCGATGCCCTGAGTCACAGAGCGGAGAGTTTGGGGAGTCTAGCCTACCTTCCAGCAGCAGAGCGACCATTAGCACTTGATGTTCAGGCCTTAGCGGGTCAGTTGGTGAGATTGGATCTATCAGCGCCTCCGCGGGTATTGGCTTGTGTACCTTCCAGGTCTTCTCTTTATGATCAGATTAGAGCACGCCGGTACGATGATCCGCATTTGCTCGTTCTTCAGGACAGGGTCCATCGCGGTGATGCCAGGTTTGTGTTTATTGGTGATGATGGGGTCATGAGGATGTAGGGACGGATTTGCGTGCCCAATGTAGATGGACTTCGATATTTGATTCTGGATGAGGCCCATAGTTCGCGGTATTCCATCCATCCGGGTGCCACAAAGATGTATCAGGATTTGAGGCAGCATTATTAGTGGAGGCAGATGAAGAAAGATATTGTTGAGTTTGTGGCTCGGTGTCTCAACTGTCAGCAGATCAAGTATGAGCACCAGAGACCAGGTGGATTGCTTCAGATATTTGATATTCCGGAGTGGAAGTGGGAGCGGATCATCATAGACTTCGTAGTTGGACTCCCACGGACTTCGAGGAGGTTTGATGCTATCTGGGTTATTGTGGATCGGCTGACCAAGTCTGCGCACTTCATTCCTGTTGGTACTACTTATTCTTCGGAGCGGTTAGCTGAGAGTTACATCAGGGAGATTGTCTGATTGCATGGGGTTCCAGTTTCTATCATTTCTGACAAAGGTACTCAATTCACATCTCAGTTTTGGAGAGCCGTATAGAAAGAGTTGGGTACTCAGGTCGAGTTGAGCACATCGTTTCATCCTCAGAACGACGGGCAGTCGAAGCCTACTATTCAAATTTTGGAGGATATGTTGCGTGCATGCGTCATTGATTTTGGGGGTTCATGGGACCAATTTCTGCCACTCGTGGAGTTTGCATATAATAATAGTTATCAGTCGAGTATCCAGATGGCTCCGTATAAGGATTTATATGGTAGGAGGTGAAGATCTCCGGTTGGTTGGTTTGAGCCGGGCGAGGCTAGGCTATTGGGAACAGACCTGGTTCAGGATGCGTTGAGTAAGCGAAGTTGATTCTGGAGCGGCTTCACACGTCAAAGTCTAGGCAGGAAAGTTATGCGGACCGGAAGGTCCGGGATGTGTCTTTCATGGTTGGGGATAAGGTGTTGCTGAAGGTGTCACCCATGAAGGGTGTTATGAGGTTCGGGAAGAGGGGAAAGCTAAGTCCCAGGTTCATTGGGCCATTTGAGGTGCTTCAGAGGATTGGGGAGGTGGCTTATAGACTTTCCTTTCCTCCCAGCTTGTCGAGTATTCATCCGGTGTTCCATGTTTCGATGCTCCGGAAGTATGTTGGTGACCCGTTTCATGTTTTGGACTTCAGCACGGTTCAGCTCGAGGGTGATATGTCATATGAGGCAGAGCCAGTGGCTATTTTGGGTCGTCAAGTCAGAAAGCTGAGGTCTAAGGATATAGTTTCAGTGAAGGTTCAGTGGAGGGGAAAGCCGGTGGAGGATGCCACCCAGGAGACCAAGCGGGAGATGCAGAGCAGATATCCTCACTTATTCGAGACTCCAGGTATGCTTCTAGACCCGTTCGAGGATGAACGTTTGTTTAAGAGGGGGAGGATGTAACGACCTGGCCGGTCGTTCCGTGAGATTAGCCCCGTTTCTAATTTATCATATGTTGCTTAGTCTATTTATGTTGTGTTGGGTCGGTTGGTTCGGGTTTGGAGTGGTCGTGGTGAGAATTGAGACACTTAGTCTCTTAAGTTAGCATAATAGTCGAAAAAGTCAATTGGGAGTTGACTTATTGGTAAACGACCTCGGAATGTAGATTTTATGGCTCGGATAGCTTCGTTAGGTGATTTGGGACTTAGGAGTGTGTTCAGAATGAAGTTTTGATGTCCGGTGTAGAATTAGGCTTGAATTGGCGAAAGTTAGTTTTTGGTGATTTTCGGTCGGCAATGGAAAATAGGCTATCGGGGTCGGAATGGGATTCCGGAAGTTGGATCAGGTTCATAATGTCATTTTGGATATGTGTGCAAAATTTCAAGTCAATCGAATGTTTTTTGGTTAGTTTCGGCATCATTGGCGAAATTTAGAAGTTTCAAAGTTCATAGGCTTGAATTTGATGTAATTTTGGTGTTTTCGTGTTGTTTTTGGTGTTTCAAAGGCTCGACTAAGTTTGAATGATGTTATGGGTTGTGTTGGTAGGATTGGTTGAGGTCCCGAGGCCTCGGGTGTAGGATGCTCAACGGGCACTTTTTGGCCTTAAGAAGTCTGTTGTTTTCTGGTGTTTTAGCAGCAGTGATTCCTTCACTGTGATCGCGTAGATTCATCCGCGATCACGTAGAGTAAAAGAGTGGGGCAGGCATTTTGTTCTATGAGATCGCGTGGTTAGGTTAGCGATCGCATAGGTTGAGCAGGTGAAGCAGTGCGATCGCGTGGGCTGTGGTGCGATAGCATAGAGGTTCTGAGGCGTGTGTGTGGGATGGTCTTTTGTTCTATGAGATCACGTGTGCTGCTGTGCGATCGCATAGAGTGATCTGGGGTGTGCAACGCGATCGCGTGGCTAGAGTCACGATCTCACTGAAGGGATTATAAGTGCTGGGCAGAATGTTTTAAAGCCCATTGTTGCGAAATTTTCACCACTTTCCTACATTGATAAACGAGTTGAGAGCTATTTGAGAGGGTTTGAAGAAGAAATCAAAGGGGCTCACTTAGAGGTAAGGTTTCCAACTTCATAACTCATTTCTATATTGTTTTCTAAGCAATTAAACCGGAAAATTGTTGAAATTAAACCCAAAATTTGGGGAAGATAAGTGCATGGAATTTGAAATTTTCTTTTGAGGATTTGAGTGGGAAATTGTGGTCCAATTTTAGTGTTCTTGGTATGTATAAGATCGTGGAAGGAAGAGGATTCTAGTGATGTAAATTTTATCAAATTCTGAGATGTGGGATCGGGGCTCGGGTTTGGCCGAATTTCGAGAATTGTGTCTAAATTGATAGTTTTCGATTGGGTTTTTTCCTTTAGCGTATATTGATGATGGTAAACTCGTTTTGGTTAGATTCGGAGCAATCGGGAGCCAATTTGAGGGGAAATAGCATCAAGGATTTATTGTGGCCCGGTAGAGGTAAGTAATGGTTATAAATCTTGTCCTGAGGGTATGAAACCCCAGACTTCATATTTCTCACCGTTTTTAGAATGGCGCACATGTCGGATGACGAGTATGTGGCGCGCACTGATTTTTGGATTGGACTTGGTCCTCTCCGCGGCAACTATTGAGTTGCGTATTTTACTCTAAATCATATGTTAAATGGTGTTCTAAATACTATTGCTATATTTGGGCTATAAGACATGTTTGGGGCCTCGTGCCGACTTGTTTAGACCCCTTGGGGGCTTTTTACTGCTATTTCCTCACCATTGATTCATGATTTACACTCAGTCATGTTGTGATTAACTGTTTTCGAAACTCAGCCTTATTTACACTATTTTGAGATATAAAATGATGTTTTGGGTCGAGTACCCCATTTTACTGATACGCCCGAGGGGCTTTTGAGAGGTTCTGACTGAGTGAGGCCGAGGGCCTGATTGTGAGGATATGATACGCCATGAGGTAGCTTGATATTAGCGCTTGGCTGAAGGATCCCCTTCGGAGTCTGTACACACCCCAGTGAGCGCAGGTACCTACTGAGTGCTGACTGGCGAGTGCCGAGTGCCGAGTGATGAGTGATTGGGAGGCATGAGTGACATTGAGGTTGCCCGAGGGGCTGATACTGAGTGGGTGTGAGGTGCTGAGTGATGTTCTGCCCGAGGGACGATTTATGAATCATGTTTTTTTGCCCGAGGGGCTACTTATGATTTATTTCATTTTACACTAAATCCTTCAGTTATTTTTATTTCTGAAATTGTTGGAAAACACATTTTCAAAGGACTTTTCTTAAGTTGGTTTTAAGGCATGATGATTTCATATATCTATGTATATACTGTTGGAAAGAAAGGCTGTGCATATTGTGAACTAATGATATGGATTTTTATGTGTTTCTCGCTTCTTAGACTTGATTTATTTTCATTACTACTGATTGGCGTACTCACATTACTCCCTGCACCCCTGTGTGCAGATACATGTTCTGATACTGAGCGTTAGCCATCTATTCCGTGCGGATCCGGAGTTCCGGAGATAGAGGTAGATGTTCAGCGTCCACAACATCTCCGTTTTCCCTTCTTTTGTTGTGTCTAGCTATTCGTTCGGAGGTTTTGTAATATAATAGTAGGCTTGTTGGTATATTTCTTAGATGCTCATGACATGTTGACTCCGGATTTTGGGGATGGTTTAGGCTATTTAGCTGTTTATTTTGCCTAATGAATTCAGTAATTCTATATACTTTATGAAATGTTTGAAAATGGTTGGGATTTTGCAAAGAAACTGTAATTATGTGATTATTGGCTAGCCTAGTTCCACAATAGGCGCCATCATGGCCAGTTTAGGATTTGGGGTCGTGACACATATTTTTCACAAACTGCATATCTAATTGAAAATATTATCTTATCCTATAATTTTTTAGCCTTGATTGGAGTTACGAGTATCTTTTACTGCTTACCCTTATTTGAATTGTTGAATATATCTCATAATTGCTCGACCTCATAAGGAGTTTAGATAACTTATATCTTAGTCGACTTGTCCTTACTTGGAATTATTTGACTTGTGTTGGCTTCTTATTGTTGGCTGGAATATTGTGGATTCGTTGCTACGTCTTGTTTTTCCCTGGTTAAGTTGTTCTCTTTACACTTAGCATTCTTTACCGTGATTATTCCTTGTGAACTATGTTCTACTGTTTCTTTGTAAGTTGAAGTTCTTGTATTGATTTATTTGTCGTACTTTGTATTGTTGTCATGATTGCTTTGTATTTGATGTGGTGATGTACGACTTTTTCTGACGTGCTACAATTTTTGTCTTTGTTTGTTGCACTACATATTTATTTTGGGACTACAGACGTGTTCCAGGATATCCCCTGTACTGCATATTTAAATTGGGATTACAGACGTATTCCTAGAGATCCCCCTGTACTGCATATTTAAATTGGGACTACAGACGTATTCCGAGAGATCCCCCTGTACTGCATAGTTAAACTGGGACTACAGACGTATTCCGTGAGATCCCCATGTACTGTATATTTAAATTGGGACTACGGATGTATTCTGGGAGATCTCCCTGTATTGTATATTTAAATTGAGACGACGGATATATTCTGGGAGATTTCCATGTACTGCATATTTAAATTGGGACTGCGGACGTATTTCGGGAGATCCCCATGTACTGTATATTTAAATTGGGACTGCGGATGTATTCCGGGAGATCCCCCCTGCATATTTAAATTGGGACTACAGACATGTTTCGGGAGATCCTCTTGTACTGTATATTTGTTTTGGGACTACAAACGTATTCCGGGAGATCTCCTGTATTGTATGATAAATTCAGAACTATGGAACGAGATCCCCATAGATTTTATTAAAGAAACTATGTTTGAAAGACATTTGTTTGGAAAGTCCAATTGAAAGGCATTTATCTTGAATAAAACTATGTTGAAGTACATTTCTTTGGAAAAGTATATTTGAAAAGCGTTTATGTTGAAGAAAACTATTTTTGAATGAAAATTTCTTTGAAAAAGTATATTTGGAAAGCATTTATCTTGAAGAAAACTATGTTTGAAAGACATTTCTTGGGAAAGTATATTTCAAAAGAATTTTCTATTAAAAAAAGATTTTTACCTTAACGTTTTCAATATAAAAACTTGCGGGTGAAAGTTTACACTCGAAGATTTTGACCAATTTATTGGGATTTGTGGCTAAGGCCTGATGTGGAGACTAATGCAGTGCTGAGTTACTACTTGCCCTTATTGTGTTATGATTTCTAGATTTGGGTTGTGTTCTCGTCCATCCTTCGATGTATTATTTTGGTGATCCGTTGTTGTTTACTGTTTTTCCTTCCTTATTGTAGTTGTTCTGTTGTTAGCCATATTGTGTAGAAAATAGATAGAGGTTATGATTTTGTTATTTTCTGTACTTATGCTTGTTTAGTTTATTAGACCAGTGGGTGTTTTGACTAGTCCTCGTCACTACTTTACTGAGGTTAGTCTTGATACTTACTGGGCAACGCTGTTGTGTGCTCATGCTACACTTCTACATATTTTTGTGCAGATCCAGGTATTGATCGTCAGTAGTTGTGCGGATTCTTGCTGAGGAGACTCAAGGTAAACCTGTCGTCGCGTTCGCAGGCTTCGGAGTCACCTTCCTATTTTGTATTTATACTGTTTTTACTTACTTCTAAACAGTTGCAATTAGAAGTTGTAGGAAACTCTATAAAGCTTATGACTTGTACTACCGAGTTTTGGGAATATGCTCTTTGTATAAAGAATTCTTTTTCATAAAATATTAGATTTTATTTATTATTGTTGTTATTCCATGAATGTTAGGCTTACCTAGTCCTTAAGACTAGGTTCCATCACGATGCCCAACAAAGGGAAAATTTGTATCGTGACGTTGTGTTCGGTGGCCATCCCCATCTTGTGTTCCATGTGTCCTTCCTTTAAGTGGCCACGTGTCATGTCGTATTTCCTCCATACAGAGGCTGAAAGTACTTTTTTTTGTGAGAGAAAGGTACTTTTTTGAAAATTTGATGTGTGTTGGTCAAGATGGAGAAATGTTTTTGAGCAGTTGTATAAGTAATTTTTTTGTTTTTGAGAAGAAGCTACAAATTCTAGCTTCTTTAAGATGCAGAAGTAGAAGCAAAAAATTATTTTTTTATGACAAAAGTATCTTTACTATAAGTTTATATTTTTCAAGTTATCCTTCATTTATTTAGCCTTTTTTAGTTTCTATCGTATTTTTATTCTCCTTTTCCTATTCTTCTTTGAAATAATCTGTCCACTATAAATAAATCTCTTCTTTTATATAGGATTAACGAAGTAGATTCCAACACGGTGTAGAGCTTAAAGAAAACATCAACCTCACTACATGGCGTATTAATTCATATTGAATGATTATATTTTGATATTTTTAAATCGTTATATAAACTAAGTAATATTGGATACCTAATATTATTGCTTTGGATAACTATTTTAAATTAATATTAATTTTTAATATATATTTTTACTTTATGTTTCACAATCCAATTAAATTTAAAGAAAAAAAGTTAACTTTTAATAATAAATATGTAAATTAATTTTTCTCTTTTAAATAATACACTAATTGTAAACTCAACATTTACTGTTTTTTTTGTAATTTGATATTTAAAAGTAACTTTTTGAAAAGATTAGCTACACACAATTTACTTATCAAATATTATAACATGTACTTTTCAAATAAATTGGTCAAACACAAACTGTTACTCTCTAAAGTACTTTTTTGAAAAGCACTTTTAAATAAAATACTTCTCAAAATAAGTAATTTTTTAACAGCTTGGCCAAACGGGTTCTAAATATATTTTTTTCAAAAGTGCTTCTCGAAAGTGCTTTTGAAAAAAAATTAATTTAATTGCTTGTCAAAAATATATTTATGCTCAAAAGAACTTTTTTTGCCTTTCAAAAGCTTAGTCAAACATCTTTTTTTAAAAAAAGGTACTTTTGACTAAAAAAATCACCAAAAAAAAAAAAAAATCGGCCAAACATGATAGAACTTTGAGGGTGTTAGGGTAAGCTTATAAGCTGGTCAAACTAGCTTATATGCAATTTTCGGCTTATCTACGTGTTTGGTAAAGTTATAAGTGCTTATAAGTCAAAAATAAGAGCCCGTTTGGATTAGCTGATTTGAAGTAACTGATAAGCATTAAGGGCTGAAAATCACTTTTAAATGTTGAAACTGATTTAATAAATAAGCAGTTACGTGTTTGGATGCAAGTGCTGAAATTGATAATAAGTTGCTGCAGTATTTGATAAAAAAGTACTGATAAGCTATTTTTCTATTAAAATGACTTAAATAACCTTAGAACTGTTTACACTTATAAGGGCGTAATTTCTTCAAAATTTTAGATTCTAGATCGATTCAAATACAAAATATTCTATTTGTCATTATATTTAAATACAATTGTGCTTAGATAAGATAATTTTTATGATAAATATAATTTATTTTATGATAAGCATATGATGATAAGTTATAATAATTAATAAATTGATAAAAGTTTCTCGATAAAAAATAAACCTAAATAGGACAAAATATTTGAAGAGAAACAAACATTGTCTTCATCACCGCAATACGTAGAAAGCAATACACCAATAAATTGATATGTCCTCATTTATTACATACAGTTCAAAGATTAATACACATTTACATTGATACAAATATGCAAATGAATAGAGAATTTGCTTATCTTAAATAGCCAATGAGAATTGTAGACTTGAAGAGGCGGGGGTTTAGGTTGAAAAAATACTTGATGTAGTGATTATTAGAGTTTTGTTCTAAAAAGGAATATTTTAAGGATAAAATAGTAAAAATCTTGGTCAAACTTAAAGTGCTTATAAGCTAAAAATTCATAAGCTGGGGGTGACCAGCTTATGACTTTTGGCTTATTTTTGACTTGTAAGCACTGTAGATAAGCCAAAAAGTGCTTATAAGCTAGTTTGACCAGCTTATAAGCTTAGCTAAACACCCTCTAAGCCAAAAGTCATAAGTTGGTCACCCCTAGCTTATGAATTTTTAGCTTATAAGCACTTTAAGTTTGACCAAGAGTTTTACTTTTTTATCCTTAAAGTATTCCTTCTTAGAACAAAACTCCTACATCGATACTCACTGTCGCAAGTATTCGACCTAAACTCCCTCACCCCTTCCCCCCTTCCCCCCTTCAATTTTGCAATTCTCATTGACTATTTTCAAGGTTTTGTTGTATTGCTTTTTAAGTGTTGTGTTGATGAAGACAATGTTTGTTTTTCTTCAAATAATTTGTCCTATTTAGGTTTATTTTTACTGAGAAACTTTTGTCAATTTATTAATTATTATAACTTATGATTATATGCTTATCATAAAATGAATTATATTTATCATAAAAATTTTCTTATCTAAACACAATTGTATTTAAGATAAAATGACAAATAGGATATTTTGTATTTGAATCGATTTGGAATCTAAAATTTTGAAGAAATTACGCCAAGTGTAAATAGTTCTAAATTTATTTAAATCATTTTAACAGAAAAAAAGCTTATCAGTAAATGTTTTATCAAATATTAGAGTAACTTATTATCAATTTCAGCACTTGTATCCAAAAATATAACTATTTATTTATGAAATTAATTTTACCACTTAAAAATACTTTTGAGCGCCTAATGATTGTCAGCTAGTTCAAATCAGCAAATCCAAACGGGCCGGAAGCAAACCCTATTAAAATCACACATTAATTTTTTCCCCTTTGTTTTGAAGTATAATTCCAAAGCCCGATGGAGAAAAACAAACCAAAGAGTGAACTTATCCTGTAGAATCACCCCTTATCTCACCAGCATTAATTCCTAACCGAATGATGTGAAGTCATGACGGCTGAGATTGTGTGAGCGCACACATCCAAAATTCTACCAACCGGAAAGATAACGCTAGGCGAAAGGTGATATTTTTCAGGATAGTCCAGCTGAAATTGAAGCGAGGTCTACAAGTCAGGCAGTCATGACAACAACTCCCATCGCCAATCATCCTAATATTTTCACTCACCAGTCGTTGTCATCGCCATTGGCATTCTTAAACCGTACGAGTTTCACCCCTTTCTCTTCCGTCTCCAAGCGCAATAGTGTCTATTGCTATGGCTGGAGAACACGATGCTCCGTTGCCAAAGATTACACAGTTCCTTCCTCAGCGGTCGATGGCGGACCCGCGGCGGAGCTGGACTGTGTTATAGTCGGAGCAGGAATTAGTGGCCTCTGCATTGCGCAGGTGATGTCCGCTAATTACCCCAATTTGATGGTAACCGAGGCGAGAGATCGTGCAGGTGGCAACATAACGACTGTGGAAAGAGACGGCTATTTGTGGGAAGAAGGTCCCAACAGTTTCCAGCCGTCCGATCCTATGTTGACTATGGCAGTAGATTGTGGATTGAAGGATGATTTGGTGTTGGGAGATCCTAATGCGCCTCGTTTCGTCTTGTGGGAGGGTAAATTAAGGCCCGTACCTTCCAAGCTCACTGATCTTCCCTTTTTTGATTTGATGAGTATTCCTGGCAAGCTGAGAGCTGGTTTTGGTGCCATTGGCCTCCGCCCTTCACCTCCAGTTTGTACTCTTCTAACTTTAATGCATTTATTTTGATTCCGTTGACACAAAATATAAAAAATTAAAGTTGCAAATAAGAGAGATTGTAAAATTCAACAGTTTAATCTGACAGTGTAACGATAGTGTTAAACCATCGGTGTAATTAACTTGTTATAGCACGTTAGTTGCCATCTATTTTACATTACCAATTAATGCTATACTGATAGAGGTACAATGCTACATGCAATCACTTTTTAAATAACCTGATT
Organism: Nicotiana paniculata; assembly: GCA_005239505.1. Lineage (NCBI taxonomy): Eukaryota > Viridiplantae > Streptophyta > Magnoliopsida > Solanales > Solanaceae > Nicotiana > Nicotiana paniculata. The sequence continues at coordinate 46,837 of ML307992.1, forward strand.
GTGTAAATAATTTTTGCACTTTTTTAATAATCAGTGCCTTTTCCCTCACTTAGCATGTTTTGGCAAAGGTGACAGGGTCATGAGGAATCAGTTGAGCAGTTTGTGCGTCGTAATCTTGGTGGCGAAGTCTTTGAACGCTTGATAGAACCATTTTGTTCTGGTACCTGCCTATTCGGAACTACTGCCTTTATGGAATTTGTTCAGTTTCTTAAATACGGTTTGCTATAGAGATTCATATCGTGCGAATTAGAACTGTATCTATATGTATTTTTCAATTGATTTTATTTGATAGTCCTTGTTTTGTTTAGGTGTTTATGCTGGTGATCCCTCAAAACTGAGTATGAAAGCAGCATTTGGGAAAGTTTGGAAGTTGGAAGAAACTGGTGGTAGTATTATTGGAGGAACCTTTAAAGCAATAAAGGAGAGATCCAGTACACCTAAAGCGCCTCGTGATCCGTAATGGACTTGATTTAAAGCCTTCGTGCTTTTTCTTTCCAGGACTTTTGCTTTCTCTTAAGAATATATGTATTGAGAGAGAGTAGGCTGACTTGAGTAATTATTCTACAGGCGTTTACCTAAACCAAAAGGACAGACAGTTGGATCATTCAGGAAGGGTCTGAGAATGCTGCCGGATGCAATCAGTGCAAGGTGCCCTTCTCCTCTCCCAGCTCAATGCCTCCACCCCACTCCCATCCCCAGTATAAAAATTCAGGGGGAAAAGAAAAGAGAGAAGAAAAATATCAAAATTTAAGGGCTACTTAAAGCTCGATTTTGGTGTTTTTTCTGCCTAAGTGTGTTCTTTGGTGCTCTTGTTCAAGCAGTTCTCTAGTATTTTTACCTTGTCTCCACCCCACTCCCACCCCAGTATAAACGTTTAGGAGGAAAAAAAGAAAGAGAAGAAAAATATCAATAGTTAAGAAAGCTCAGTTTTGGCCTTTTTTCTGCTTAGGTGTGTTCATTGGTGCTCTTGTTCAAGCAGTTCTCTAGTATTTTTACCTTGGAAATGCTAATAAGTTGTCGCATGTTTCCTTAGATTGGGAAGCAAATTAAAACTATCATGGAAGCTTTCTAGCATTAAAAAGTCAGAAAAAGGAGGATATCGCTTGACATACGAGACACCAGAAGGAGTAGTTTCTCTTCAAAGTCGAAGCATCGTCATGACTGTGCCATCCTATGTAGCAAGCAGCATATTACGTCCTCTTTCGGTGTGTTTCCATTACTGTTTCCTCCAAAGTCATTGTTGCTATTGTTCATTTGGCACTCTAATTTATAAAATTGGATAATAAAGGGGATGCTTTAATTTTTCTTTTTATTTTGGACTAGGAAAAGGGCTCAAACACATATGTATAACAGTCATATACTACGTATAATATGTTTATGCAATATAATGTGCAGAGAAAGACTTATAGGAGAGAGTCAACATGTACATACTTAATGAGGTCAAGAGCGCAACCGTACCCCACCCCTCATGAAAGATTGAACCTGTATCTCATGTTATTGTGAATTTTTTCATATATAAATTTATGAGCAATTTTCTTTAAATGCTTTGACTTTGGATTTTTCGAAGGTTACTACTTCTCATTATTGCTTTGCAAGAAATATGACTCACTTAAAATGGGAAACGTTTATCTATAGGTTGTGGTTCAGCCTCTTTTGTTTCTTGCTAAGCAAAATGTCTCCTAAACTTATATTAAACTCAGGTTGCCGCAGCAGATGCACTTTCAAATTTCTACTATCCCCCAGTTGGAGCAGTCACAATTTCGTATCCTCAAGAAGATATTCGTGATGAGCGTCTGGTTGATGGTGAACTAAAGGGATTTGGGCAGTTGCACCCACGTACACAGGGAGTGGAAACACTAGGTAGCTTTCTGTTTGAAGATTCACTCTAATTTTTGGCATCAAGAATCCATATTGAATATGGAAAACTTTTTGACAATTGCAAGATGCAACTCACCGAAGTAGCATTCCTCTATCGCATCTGCAGGAATATTATATAGCTTATCAGTCTTCCCTGACCATCATTACCTTGAACTTTTGACAGTACCATGCAAATCGAAGATGAAAGAGTTCATAACAATAATATCAGGATTTGACTCATCTTCAATATAATACTTGCGTTTCATATGCAGGAACGATATATAGTTCATCACTCTTCCCTAACCGTGCCCCAAAAGGTCGGGTGCTACTCTTGAACTACATTGGAGGAGCAAAAAATCCTGAAATTCTGTCTAAGGTAAGACATTTAAATTGAGCGCAACTTCAAGTCCTACTGGTATTGATTTATCATAATGAATATTCATGGGCTGGCCAGTTGGGGCATTGCTTGAAGGTCCTATGGTAATAAACAGAAAACTGAGAATGACCTTATGACCTTATCCTCTGATTTCTTTTGGTTGCAAATACGTTAATTCCTTGCAGTGATGAGGAAAATGTTTTCAGTATTACTTTCTCTAGATTAATGGTGTAGTTGGTTTGGATTACAAAACCGTTTAGGCTTATATAACTAAGTGATTAGAGTCCCCAGGTTTTTGATCTAGCAGTAAGAGCAAAATGTGTGATGTGTGGGTTAGGCGCACGTCATGACTTCGAACCTTGTCGAACCCCCTACCGTAGACAAACCTGGTAGTTAAGTGGAGAAGCATAGTGGAGCAGGCCCATTATCCACCGAGTTTTGACCAGTGTGCTAGTTTGCCCTCAGGGATTTATCGGTTATAAGAAAAACAGTCAAGTGATTACAAATCCTCACAATAGTCTCACTATAAAGAACTAAAGAGCATAGAAGATTGTGGTTTGTGGTTTCTCTATCCTCTATGTTCGACTGCATTTTGTTGGTTTCCAATAGCATGACTTTCTTTTATGGTACTTGTACGAAAGCATTCGCGGTTATTCTTTATGCTTCAGGACTAGAATAATTGTTTTGAGATTTGATACCTCATTCTTCTTGCAGACGGAGAGCCAACTTGTGGAAGTAGTTGATCGTGACCTCAGAAAAATGCTTATAAAACCCAAAGCACAAGATCCTCTTGTTGTGGGTGTGCGTGTATGGCCACAAGCTATCCCACAGTTTTTGGTTGGTCATCTGGATACGCTAAGTACTGCAAAAGCTGCTATGAGTGATAATGGGCTTGAAGGGCTTTTTCTTGGGGGTAATTATGTGTCTGGTGTAGCATTGGGGAGGTGTGTTGAAGGTGCTTATGAAGTTGCATCTGAGGTAACAGGATTTCTGTCTCGGTATGCATACAAATGAAACCTGTGTTGGGGGTAATCCAAACATTGTTGTACGATCATGCCTTGGGAACATTGGCATGTGCCTAAAAGTTTTGCTCATTAGGAGTTATTTTAGCCTTGGTAAATGAGTTGTACTTGATATCAGTCGTTTTCTTTGAGATAAAATGTTCCTGTTCAGGAAATATAATGTATACTATCAATTTTACACACTTAATGTTGAAGTTCATTTTTTCCCCTCAGCTTCCCCATAAATGTGAAAGGTCCTTTGTTTCTGCTTGGTGAGAGACTGCGGATATATTTTCTCCAATTTCCTATGGTTAAATATGGTCTGCCTTGTCATTCTTTGTTCTCTTTGGGAGATTATTTATTCCACGACCAGAAGTAAGGGATTATACCACCACATTCAAGGGCATACTTGTGGCAACAAAAGACTAACTGTGCAAGGGTAACAGTCGGAGTATACTTATTACTACCTAAATCATCGAATTCCCTTAAACAGATAAGCATGGAGAGAAAGCTCTTTTTTAAGTTTTGTTGGAACCTGAAGAAATCAAGGCAGAGGAAAAATGCATTTTGTTTTTCGAAGTTTGGTAAGAAATTTAACAATTAATCCCTCCGGTCCACTTTAATGAATTGTTTGGCCCTTTTTTTATGGTCTACAATATTTGATTTTTTCAGATATTAACAAACAATTAACTTTTTCTCCGTAAGTTGCCCTTGGAATAAATGTATCTATATTATATTTCTAACGAATAAACTAAAGTTAATACGGACAATTTCATTGTTAATTAATGTTAAAAGGTGAATTCCTTAATATGTGTGAAAACATCCAAAACATAAATTAAGGTGGACCGCAGAGAGTACCAATTATTATTATTTTTATCAGGCTTGACGTTTATGACATTGTAAAAAGATTTTTGAAATGTAAGCCAAATATATGTAACATACCGCAATTTTGCTTTTAAATGAATAGTTATAAGAGTTTATAAGAGTTTCACATATTATCAAGTATTGAAGTTTTGATGATTAACAAAGTATGACTAAATGTTCAAGGAACCATGTCCTCAACGTAGCTGCTTAACTGTTTTGAAGAACCGGCTCCTCATGAGTGATATTTATATGTCTGTACAAGACAGTAACTTTATCTCAAAGTTACGCAAGTCCGAGTTTGGTGGAAGGTGGCTGCTATAAGTGATAAGGGTCGTTGCTCAAGAAGATACGGATAATTCAGTCAAATACAAGAGTCCCAAAGCTTGTGGAATCCTTGAAACAATAGGAGTTTTATCAAAGAGGAAACTGACTATGAATATGGCTCCTAAAACATCTCAAGTTGAGTTTTAAATAGGAATTTTGGACTTCTAAGATATCCTTTTACACATCAACTAAAGAGCTATAAGCCGTTTACTTGTGTTGAGCACTTGCCCGGTATTGTTCCCGAGTCAGTCTAGTGAATGTGTTTTAGAAAATTGAGTTATAATCAAGTGTCATAAACAATTAGTGATTTGGAGTGAGTATTTTGCTTTACAAGTTAGAGTAACTTGTGAATCAAATAGGAGTAGTAGGAGTATTGGAGAGTATTTAATTACAGTCTTGTTATTGATACATTTTGGCTCATTGTTCTAGTGGAGTTGGAGTTAAAAATTCTACGTGGTAGGTCGTGGTTTTTACACCTTTTGAGCCGGGTGATTTTTCACGTAAAAATCGTTGCATTCATTTTATTGCTTGTTTACTTTACGCTTAAGGAACACGATGAAGAACCAAGTTCTTTAGTAATCATACAGGGACACAAACTAACAATTGGTATCAGAGCAGGTTCTCTCATTTACACGGCTAACACCTAGAGAGATCTTGGAAGTAAGATGAGTGCCTCACCCGGAATTAATGAAGGACAATCAACTACCAGACCACCCGTGTTCAATGGAAAATATTACAGTTGGTGGAAAGCAAGAATGGAAGACTTCCTGACAGCTGATGACTATGAAAGATAAACTATAGTGAACCAAGGTCCTTTGATTCCTACTAAACAATATGCACAAAATGAAACAATTCCTACGGACCACTCCAAATTTGCGACAACAGATTTCAGAATGATGGAGAAGAATGCAAAGGCTAAGAAAATTCTTATCTGCGGACTTGGTCCTGATGAGTATAATAGAATTTTTGTGTGCTCTAATGCAAAGCGGATATGCGATGCACTCCAAACTGCTCATGAAGGAACAAACCAAGTAAAGAGATCAAGGATTGAGCTACTCATGAGAAACTATGGTCTTTTCTCCATGAAGGAGTCTGAGCCCATCCAGGATATGTTGACTAGGTTCACTATAATAATCAACGAACTAAAATCACTTGGAAAGGTGTTTATCTCAGAATAGTGTGGTAAGCAAAGTTCTAAGAATCCTTCCAGTTTCATGGGAATCAAAAGTCGCAGTAATTCAGTAAGCCAAGGAATTGGACAAAATAGCACTTGATGAGTTAGTTGGAAACTTAAAAACTCATGAAGAAGAATCAAATAAGGATAAAGCTTTGGTATTTAAAGCTTCTGAGGATGATAAATCTGACTATGATGATCCTGATCTAACAATGTTTGCCAAGTTCAAGAGGTTCATGAAGAACTCCAAATATGCATCCAAGAGAGAGACCAATAGTAAGCCCAAGCAGATCGACAAAGCTAACTATGATGTGTGCTACAAATGTGGCAAGCTGGATCACATGGTCAAGGACTCAATGTGGGAAATTTAGCGGGGGGAGGAACAAGCTGAAAAAGAGAAACGAGATAAGATGAGAGAAAAGGTTTCTAATAAAGGAAATATCCTAGGCAAAGGATTTACTGAAGCAATGAAACATGCATTCTTGGTAGCATATGAGGACAGTGAAAGTGATCAAGAGGAAGAAAAGGAGAATGAGGCTATAAGTCTCTATGTTGTGATTGATGAACACCAAGCTGTGAAGACAAAACCCCTTATACAACTTGAAATGCATATTGGAAGACCTCCTTTGTTTGATGAACACCATTATGATCAATGGAGGCTACGTATGTAAACATTTCTTCAAGCTACTGACTTTGACCTATGGGTAATTGTCAGTCATGGACCAATTCTCCCAACCAAATTGGATAGTGAAGGTAACAAGTGCAACAAAAGAGAAGAGGAATAATATGAGGAAGATCGTCAGCTAGTTTAGAAAAAAATGCTAAAGCAAACGACTTGCTCTATAGAAGCCTGTCTAGAAATACTCTCCTCAGAGTGTCCTCTTGTATCTCTACTAATGATATATGGAGGACCTTGAGAACTGACTTTGAAAATAAAAACATCGAAGTGGCTTTGATGGTGGTTGAAGAATCCAACACAGAGGAAGAAGTGATAAGAATGATGGTCATGAGTGATTCAGAAACTGAATATGAAGAAAACCAAGTAAGTATATCTGACTTGAAAGAAAATATTCATGTTATGTCCAAAAAATAACTAATGGCCGTAATTGTGACCTTAATGAATGAAATGGATAAAATGAGTACTAAAAATGATCAGCTAATAAGCAACCTTTCTTGTGTCAAACTTGATATCACAAAGTTTGAATCTGACAAAGCTAGTTTAGAAAAACAGGTCAAAGACCTTAAGAACCGGGTTCTTGAGTTTACTTCTGAGAATGAGAAGTCTCTTGATGTACATGGAAAAGTAAAAATGAGTGATTTGTAGGATAATCTTGAAAAGGAATTAAAAATTACTAATGATAATCTTTGTGATGCTGAATGTAGAAGTCCTGCATGAAAACCCAGAAAAGGCTAATTATGAACTCTCTAGACTAAGCAAATAACATAAATCTTCTAATGCCTTGAATTGGCTGAATGAAAACTGTAGCTCTAATAAATCTAGAATTGGCTATAGAAAACTTGTCCCTAAGTTTGACCCAAAGTATGTAGGAAATTCTAATAATAATATGTGCACTCTTTGTGGAAGAGTAGGACACTTTAGAGACACTTATCCTGCCTTAATTCATGATCAGTTTAGAAAAAACTTTGGTATTGCTAAAAACGTGAAGAAGGAAGAGGAGCCAAAGGTTAATCCTCCTGTCCATACTAACTGGATTAACGTTAACAAGAAAATAGCTTCTAATCCTCTCCCCTTCTGGGCAAGAAGGGACCGAATTTATCCTTTTTCCAACAAAAAGAGACCCAAGCTTGTTTGGGTTCCCAAAGCTAACTTGTGATATTTGGTGCAGGCTAAGTTGAGATGAAACAATCAGGACTGGTATCTAGACAGTAGATTCTCAAGACATATGGCTGGAGATAAGAAAAATTTCCTCTCACTAACAACCTTCCAAGGAGGGAGTGTGTCATTTAGAAATGGGAAAGGGACCAGATAACAGGTATTGACAAGGTTGGCAAGTCACTCTCTCATGATATAGAAGATGTGTATTATGTGGTAGGTCTTAAACATAATCTTCTTAGCATCTCTCAAATGTGAGACAAAGGAAATGAGGTAAAATTCAATTCCAAAATTTGCACTGTCACTAAGCTTGATATTGATGAAATTGTGCTAAAGTGTAAGAGACATAACAATGTCTACAAGATATCGATTGTGTCACTTCCCAGAGTGAGCACACATGCTTGAGTGTAGTGGAAGATAATCCACTGCTATGGCATAGAAGACGGGGACATGCCAATCTCTCTCAACTCAACAAGTTAGCAGCAACAGACTTGGTTCTTGGGCTAACTAAAGTTGAGTTCACCTCTGACAAGGTATGTGATGCTTGTGTTAGAGGGAAACATGTTTGGTCATCCTTTAAATCTAAAAAGTTTGTAAGTATTTCTAAACTTCTAGAACTCCTTCACATGGACCTGTGTGGACCAATGAGAATAAGGAGCAGATGAGGTAAGATGTGTGTGTTTGTGATTGCTGATGACTTTGATCACGCCCAAAGAAGATATGAAATAGTCGTTTGAAATAATAGAGACCAACTAAGAGTCGGGGCCGAATCTACATGGAGCTAAGATGCGAGTCAGGGGTATATATTTCGATTTGCGCAATTGGATTATTTAGATTGCACTTCCAAAATAAATAATTATTTTCTATATCTAGTTTTACTCTAATGATTGCAAAATATAGGAGAAAGATTAGAGATAATTGTTTTTAAGGTTTTTCCAAATGGATAAAAAGCCTAGGGATTTGGCCACAACCTAGGTTTTTGCCTAATAGGATAAATGCTTTAATGCTTTTTATGTTGATTGGGTTGTATTATAGCTATCAACTCTAAATTACCCACTCAATACCTCTCGGTCAGAGAGTGGTTTTTCCCACTTTGGTTTTCTCAAGACCAAATGGGTATCACCCAAAACAATTAATAAAATCTCAAGTAGGGTTATTACTATCTCTAGGTTGAACCCTTTAATTGGGTTAATCAATCTCTCAATTGAACCAATTCCTTGTTAGCTAAGTTATCCTAGACTAATTCTTTCTTTCTCAAGTAGAGACTAAGCCAAATAGGTATGAATCAATGCTTGCAATCATTAATTCTAAAATTGAAGCATGAACTAAGCTAAATAATCAACACACAATCATAAATAAACACTAAATTATATACCCACAAGGTTTACACACTATAATTGGGTCACATCCCTAGTAAAAATCTAGCTAATCATAATGGGGTTTGAAGAAATAAAGAAGAAAAACTAATTGAACTCATAATGGAGGCTTCAAATGATTAAATCTATTGTAAATACACCAAAGCAAAGTAAAACTTCCTAGAATAGTAAATAAAAACGACTATAGAAACTTCAGAGGTTCAAACTTGACCTAATTTTATGAAACTTCTCTATTTATACAAAGCTGAAAATCTCGGACAAAAATACCCTTCAGGAGGTTCTGCGGCTGCACAATTCCAAGTGCGGTCCGCAAATTTCTTCATCTGGCAGGAGCTGGAGTTTTGCGGTCGCACTTTTCTCAATTGCGGACGCAAGGCAACTCTTCTGCAGTCTGCAGATTTAGGACTACAGCCGCAAGACACTCTTCTGCGGCCGCACAATTCTTGTGCAGTCCGCAATTCACAGAGGCTACTGGACTGGGACTTTTTGCATACTCTCTGATCTTCGACTCTTAGCCCAACTTTGCGGCCGCATAATTCATGTGCGATCCACACATTTCGCAAATGTCTGCTAGATTTTTCCTCTTTGTTTGCAGCCGCAAAATTCCTTTCTGCGGACCGCATATTTTTTCTTCTACGGAATTTAATGCCTTGTGCTTCGGGCTACTCCTTTTTTAGTCGGATTTCATCTCAGGAGACCAACGTCCAACATTCCTGCAATTTTGCATAATCTCATTAGTTTTGGAAACATAATTCAATGCTTTTAGACTAAAACTAAAGCTAAAAAGGCGCTAATAAGAAGTCAAAATACCCACGTATCAACTCCCCAAAACTTAAGTCTTTGCTTTTCCTTAAGCAAATAAATTAGTTCCCACCTCCACAAGTTAAGGTTCATTCCAGCGAGTCAAAAATGAGCCATCCACATATCAGTTGGGACCAAAAATTACCCACACTACTCATGTATTATCAACAACGTGACAAGTTAAACATTCGTGCACATATAGTTCTAAATTCTAATGTGACATTTGATCTTCAAGAATTGATTTTACTCATCAAGGACTCTTGCTATATCATGTAGGTCATGGTGGACTCCAAACTCTTCCTCTTCTACTTTCCATTTTCCTGGCTCACTTAAGAAACTTAGCTCAATCCAAAGATTTATGAAAGGTTCACTCATCTTTCTCCTTCAAGTACCATAGGCTTGCCCCTCATGTAGATCGCCACTAATATAAGCTCATTCGGCTTGAAATCAAGTAGGACTTCTTTCGGGATGTAATGAAGGCTTTTGGATTAGGGTTGGATACATTATTGGTGAATGGTTACACCTTTTCTTAAGCACTCCATTTTTCATTTCTCGGCTCACACTTTACCAATTCTTTATGGCATTTTCTTTCCCTTGGGGAATTAGAGAGACTTAACATCACTCTTTGTTGATCATTACATTCATTTTCTTCCTCTTTGATTTCTCCATGTTTTTGGATCATTACCTCTCTTTGAATCTCTTCAACTCTTCCACTTATTCATTTTTTTTGCATTTTTATTTTTGTTCTTTTCTTTTCTTGTCGTTTCTTCTCATCATTTCTTATCTCTTTTTGTGAATTGATACTTTTTTCAAGTTCCTCGTCTCTCCCCCAAATATACATTTTTAGCCATTTGTTTCACAAGAGTGTTAAGGAAATCTCGGGTGCCAAGAGAGGGTCACGACAAAACGGGTAAAGACTTGTAACATGGTCGTCAAATGAGAAAGACTCGAGGCTCAAAGGGGTTTACTAGGGATAACAACATTGGTAGGCAATAAAAAAAACTCAAACGAGCCAAGGAAAGCCTACAATCACTTCTCAAGCCAAGGAAAACTTAAGATTTCACCTTAAAATACATTCGGGGCAAGTTCTAGACCTTTTGTACGGGTATTTGGATTAGCAACAAAGCATCTCACCCCTCACGCAACTAGATTGTTAAAGAGGATAGAGTCGAGGGCCCACAACGACCACATTCAAGATTGAAAATCACTATCATTCAATTAAACCACTCGATGGTTGCCAAAGTCAACATAAGAGTCATAAAGTCACTAACTAGAGCTATTTCTTTTAAAAACCTTATTTCTAACCGTAAGCACGTAGTTAAGTGTGTTGGTACCAATTGAAGCATGTTTGACTCTTTGTGCATGATTTAATTAGGTATTTTTATTCATTACCTACTATTATTACCTAAACACCAAAACAAACTCATTCCCTTAAGAAGGTTGTCACGCCATCCACCGTTGGGACCAGTCACCCGCTCACACAACAACTACCTTTAGAAAGAACCGTGGCATTAAGAAAACTAAAGGCTTATTAACTACTAGAACATAAAAAGAAGCTACTAACTCAAATTAAGAACTAATAAAGGAACAAAAATAAAGAATATGGGTGTAAAATGGGCAGGGAAGGTTAGGGCGGGGCGGGGCAAGCCTTGACCTGCTAATATTTGACCCGCCCTGTCCTGCCCTAGTTAGAATTTTTTTTTCAAATTTTTCCCTGCTCCGCCCTGCCCTGCCCTGCCTCGTTTAGGCTCTCTTGTATTTTATTTTTCTAATTTGTAATATTATATTTTTTTTAACCTTTTTTATTAGGCCATGCAGGGGACTCTTGTAAGCAACCACTAGCAATCATGGCTTTTGTTGGTGTACCAAAATATATACGAAATTAACTTCATATGTCAATTTATATGAAGTAAATTAAGTTGTTTAAACTTATCAACTATCATGTAATATGCATGGAGAAGCATTTTAAGAAATAAATATATAGCTAGATAAAAAATAATGACAGCTCACAAAATTTTATTTTCAAGATATAATAAAAAGTCGAGCAATGGATATTTTGGTTGCGAATAACAAACTTAAACAATATTATAATACTTGTCACAGTAAATCGATCCGTCTAAGGAATTAAATGTATCTCGCATTGGTTCCTTCACTTTTAACCCATAATTCATTTATAGAAGTTAGAAAGAAAAACTGAAAGATATACAAATAAGAAGAATCTTCTGTAATGACACATGAAATCAGGTTAGACTTCGAGAAATGTCAACTGACAAGCAGCTGGATAACTTTGCAAGGATTCTATTTGTAACCTTACAAATCCATTTGCTTCTATTTAACAAAGGATATTACTAACCATAGCACCCATCTTCATTTTTTCCAATGCATTAACCATTGTATCAGTCATAAAATTCCAACTGTAATACAAGCTCGACACTACTAATTACACCACAGAACAATAAATATTAAACAGTAGTTATGTGACAATCCAAATTTGAGGGGAACAAAAGGGATGTAATCATGTCAAAGGTCTCATAGTTGTGATAAACCACTTGAATCCGGCTCATCCTCTTCATCAAGCAATGTTGGACATGAAACTTGATCAACCGTTAAAGTCAAACCTAAAAGGAAAAATTCATAGTTCAATGTATCAATATAGTATTAAATAATTGAATACCTATTAAGATAATAATGAAAAAATTACTTACCATTTAAGTCATTCCATAACCACGTGCGAGCATACATTAAAGCTTCCAAAGTAGTGGAATGGAGTCTACTCTGATGCGGGCTAATCAACCTCCCACTAGTGCTAAATGCCGATTCTGAAGCAAAAGTAGACACGAGAATGTCTAAGAGATCACGTGCCATTTTTTGCAAAGTAGGAAATTTCAATCCATTTGTATTCCACCAACTCAAATTTTCAAATGAAGGAGTTCGAGGTAGTAGGTCTTATCTTAAGTACATATCCAACTCTGATCTTTTCTCCACGATAGCTCCAGTTGAAGCTACAAATCTATCAAAGCTCGAAAGTCGATCACCCTGAGTAAAATTAGTGACTTCACTAGAACTATATATTAATGAATCATGTGGAGCATATAATTTACTCTTATAATCTTGAAAGAGATCATAACAATTGGATAAAACTTCTTGAATTTTAATTAAAGCTTCTTCACCATAAATTAGTGGAAGAAATAACTCTACCAACCTCATCTTGTACCGTGGATCAAGGATTGCAGCTACTCCCATCAAAATATGCACATCATCCCAATATTTTTAAAATTTCAATAACACCGCAGATGCCATATCGCTATCAAAGGATTAAACTCCTTCACCCTAGCTTCCAATTCTAGCTTAATTTCACAAACTTTTATAAAGCATTGACTGGACGTTGGATATTGCATCTACTCCCATCAAATATGCACATCATCCCAATATTTTTTAAATTTCAACAACATTGCAGATACCATATCGCTAATCAAAGGATTAAACTTCTTCACCCAAGCTTCCAATTCTAGCTTAATTTCATAAACTTTTGTAAAGTATTAACTGGGTGTTGGATATTGAGTTCCTGAAAATTGTTCAGTTATATGATAAAAAAGTTTGAGCTTGTTAGAAACATCTTTTGTATTACTCCATTGCTCTTCAGTTGGACTGATAATTTGTGTTAGTTAGACTCAACTTGTTAAACACCTCTTTGTGTTCTATAGCTGTTCTCAACATTAAATATGTTGAGTTCCACCGAGTAGGACAATTATACTCGAACTTCTTATAACAAGAACAGTGAACCAAACGTGCAGCTTCTTCAAACCTCTCAATTCAGCCAGCTGATCCAATCCAATACAAGACACTATCATGCACTTTGCTAATACTATCTCCTATCACCTTTAACCCTTATTTCATAATCAAATTTAAAATATGTGCAGCACAACACACATAAAATACTCGACCAGTCAACAACATATCTTTTTTATTAAGTTTCTCATCTAATAAAGTTTTAATCATAGCATTATTTGTGATAGAATTATCAACTGTGATAGTTGATAGTTTTCTTTCAAGATTCCAATCAAACAAACAATTAACCAAAGCACCACACAAAGCATCTTTATCATGTGGAGCAGGGACATAAGCAAATCTCAGAATATGACTTTGAAGACTCCATGAATCATCAATGAAATGGCCAGTAATAGTCATGAACCTTTTTTTGTTACTATTAGAATCCACATATCAGTTGTTATTGCAATTCTACTCGTGACTTTCTCCAACTACTTAGAAGTTTGCGATTTTAAATTGTCAAAGATTTTCATTATGTCATTCTTGATTGTATTTATGGAAACCATCTTAAACATAGGTTGGAGACTTGCAACAAAGTTACTAAATCCCACATGATCAACTATAGAGAGTGGATACTCGTGTAAAATAATGGCATGTGCAAGTCGTTTACATGAATATCTTGATTAAAATAACCACCCCCGGTATCACCCTCATTTTGTACATCTCTTGGCTTATTAGGACACTTAGGTATGTGATCTAACATATATTTTGTCCCACAACTCCTAGCATTTTTATATTGGCGATCGCAATACTTACAAAAACCATATGGAACACCATTAAACTTCACCTGCTCGAAATGCTTCCATGCTAGGGAATATCTCCTTTTTTCAGTTCAAATTCATCAGGTTGTTAAGGCCTTTGTATCTCATTGTCTAAGGAAATAACATTAGAAGATGAAGCTGGTAGATTCTCTTCATTTTGAAATTCCATGATTACCTATTACAAATATTCACATAATCAGATAGAATCTGACTGGAAATACGAACATAAAACCTACACATTTGAAATGCTTCCAACTATCAGTAGTCTAAAAGACAGAGCTTCTAGAAAGCTGTAGTTTGTGACTATAAAAATATAATCAGACAAAGCTTCAAAATCTTAACAATAAACATTAAAGAATAAAAAGGACTACTTACAATCTCTTTAATTATGTCCAGATATGTCTATTAGCTTTTGAACAAAATGTATCATCCACTATTACTGAACTCTCTGGCTATATATGATAATATGAACTAATACACACATATAACTAAACGAGTCTTATGCAAAGTGAGAGTTGACAGTAGAAAGCAAGCAATACAACAAATGAACAAGCATAAATGAGGTCAAGCAGAAATCATGAAAGAAACTTAGACGACTGTATTAACTATTGCAAAAGCAACATTCATACTCTGAGCGCCATAGATTAACTATTACAAAATCAGCATTTTTTGGTTTTTTCAGCAAAATATTTGAACATTCTAATATTCTGTACAAACTTTGAACATTTGAGTTGGTCCGTGATTTTCCTTGGAGGCATCCAATATAATGAAAAATTTGTCCCTCATTTCAAAACATCACTCTACTGAGCAAAACATCAAACACCTCATATGCGGCAAGACATGCAGCAACAAGATATGCTTTCAAGACATAACCAATTTACAATATCGATAAATTATTTTACTGTAAAACAAGAAAAAATAGTAAAGTCACCGATTTTTGTGAGATATCAAGAAACATAGAAAAAAAGCTAAAAATCAAGAGAGAAATAAAAGTTTTTACAACGGAAAGAGAAGCTGAAAATAAGAGAGCGTCACCTTGAAACTCATTGATTTGTCTGAGATCGAATTTTGCTTGGAAGATTAAAAGAACTGAAGGGAAGGGTTTGAGTTTCTGACTTTTTGGTTTGTCCTTTGGAAGAGCCGAGGCAGAGGGCTTGAAATGTGAAATGTCCAGTTGGAAATGTCAAATGGATTCAAAGAGGGGTCGGAAAAAAGAGGATAAAACACGCGGATCACTTCTATTTTACCCAATCCATCTATTAATTCGGACCTTTCCCTAACCCATTAATTTTTTTTAAAAAATAATGTTTTATCCTGTTTGTAACCAGTTGTTAAGGCTCGCCAATGTTTGGAAGACTCGCAGTGCAAAAAATGGAGCAATAGGAATGGGCACCGGCTTCAAAGCCGAAGTGAAAACTGTGGCAGGAGCTGCAGAAGGGTATGTGGATGATGGTGGAGGCATAGTTGCGACACTAGAAGAAGGCTCGGCTGAAGTGGATGGAATATCAACTGCCTCCGCTACTACCACAACTTGCTTATCAGACTGGCCTGTGGTGGAGGACGACTGACCTTTTCTCTTTGGGTTGTTCGCATCCATAAGTGAGTACCATGAGAAAGGATTCTTCAGCCTTACCTTTGTATCAAAATCCATTGGTTCCACCCCTGCATCCATAAGATACTCTATAATGGTATTGGGGTACGGGTAGGAAGAGTCATTCTGTCGGCGATCACTGAGATGTTGGCTGACATCACGACACCCACATTGATAGGGTACCCAGCAATAAAAGAGGAAACAAAAACTGCCTAAGGAATCTACAAGTAAGTCTCATTTTGACTCAGGTCCAGTTTGTTGTAGACAAATGATTGCCACCTTTTTTTCTTCAAAGCTCAGTGCGCTCCGGTGGATAGGAATCCCAGCGGTGATCCATGGTGGTGGTGGTCCTGGTTCAACTAGAATCTCCGCTAACCAAGGATGAACTGCATCCCCACGTGCACATTTTTCCAGGTATTCTTTTGGATCGACATCATCAAAGTCCAAGTATGTGTTCAGTGTGTGCTGATTAAATCGCACTTTGAGGTTCCGCACTTTGTCACCTTTGTCCCCTTTTTGATATATGCCACATTGGCGTAGAATTCCCAGACAAGGTATTCATTAGCATCCATCACACTCTAGGTAAACCACATCCACCCTTTTCATTCTCTAAACTGACTCATCACGGCCGGGTTGTACCTCTTTAGATTTTTCAGTAAGAACTGTCGCTCAAGTGTTAGCGACCTCGCCGGCCACCATGTGTGGAAACTAGTGAAAGCTGATAGGATGACGAATCGGTCCTACCAAACCTCTTTATTATTTTTTCTTTCAATCCCAGCAGTTGTGGAATCTCCCCCTCTACCATCATCGGGTATGTTCTGAATGGGTGTATCCTGTGTCACATAGACTGGTACTGTTGAAGGCTCAGAAGCCTGACTTGCTCTTTACGATCCCTCGGGAGTACTGTGGGATGAGGGGCTTATCCCTAAGTTGATATCTCCCTGATGGCCTGGACTGTACTGCCTGTTATTCCTGAACAGAGGCTGAGTTTCCCTCTGATACGTCCCTAGACGGGGCGTATGAACTCGTCTCGAAGAGATCTGTACCTCACCCTCTCTTGTTTGTTGTCTTTTTTCTTATTTTCTTCTGTTGGGCAAGAGGTAAATCTCTCTTGTCTCGTCCCCGAGAAGGTTCACCCCTCAATTTGGAAATGTCGCCTCTGCCTCTAGGTCGAACCATTGTATGTATCAAGCAAAGACGGTTGTTAGTAACCATTTAATGTTAAGGCATACATAGGAAATATGCAAGAATACACCAAAAACACAATGAGGGTCACAGACACATTATGCTTGCATGGTAAGGATCTGCGGTCCGCACAATTTTACTACGGCTGCAGATGAGGACTTGCAGACCGCACAATTTAGCTTTGTGGTCGGAAAAGTAAAGTGAGATCCACACAATTTCACTTGTGGCCATGTCCCAGTAACCCATAATATGCCAATTCTCTGATGATAGAGAATTGGCTGATGTGCGACCGCAACATGATTTATGTTGTTCGCACAATTTGAAATGAGGCCGCACATTTGAGTCACAAAATGTAGACTCTCTAATGATTGTGAACGGTCTATTATGCGGCCTCAATGGGAATTCTGTGGTCCGTACAATTTTGTTGCGTTTGCAGACCCATTCTTTACTAAAGCTGCCCTAGAATCAACTTCTATGGACCGCACAATTTCAGGTGCAGTTGCAGAATTCAAAACACTACGAATAGTCCAGTATTTCAATCTAGGGTTTGCACTTTTGTGAAAATTTTGACATGGTAATAACATAAAGGCGTGAAAATACATTGACACAGTCCCCATAGAACATGTACTAGTTAACCCACTACAGATTTACCCCCACATGAATGCCCAATTTAATTCTATTGACAAATGACCTAAAAATAATTAAAAATCTACAAGTAATACTAGATGTGAATGAGTTCAAGGGATGAGTGATAACAATTTTTGTGCGTGTGGGCAGATGATTCACCAAGAAATTTCAATATTGTGCAAGTTTTTGTGCTCAGAGAGGAAAAAGTTTAACATTTGCCCTAGCCCTCTATTTATATTGGTGATTTTCTAAGGGAAGGAGGAGCGATTGCGGACACACAATTTTAGTTGCGGTCAGCACTCTATTACCTGGTGAGTTTAAATTGGTGTCTTGTATGCGGTCCGCAGAATTGTGTGCGGCCGGCAGATTCCTTGTTGCGGCCGTAAAGTTCCTATTGCGACCACAGATTGACCTTTTTTTTTTACAGACCAACTTCAGAGAGTTGGAAATTTGAATCCTCCATTTGAGCGGTCCTCAATGTAATTATGTGGCCGTAGTGCTCTTTTGCTACAACAATCCAAATTGTGGTCCGCACAAATCAGCTGCGGTCTGCACTTCATTCAATACTTAGCCTCATTTTTGTCAACTGTTCCTGTAAGTCACACTCAGCCCTGTAGCACACTTCAAATCAAGATAGCACAAAAATAACACTTAACTACAAAAGAATAACAGATGAAAGGAAAATAAACATGGGTTGCCTCCCAAGAAGCGCCTAATTTAATGTCGCGGCACAGTAAAATACCATCAATTAAAATGAATGACCGCCACGACGTGGCTATCTCCAACTTTTCCCAAATAGTTCTTCACCCGGGGACCATTGACTCGGAATACTTCATTATTATTGTTCTTCAAGTCCAATGCACCAAAATGTGTCACATCCATAATTTCAAAGGGACCACTCCATTTAGACTTTAGCTTTCCGACAAACATCCTCAACCTTGAGTAGAACAAAAATACGAGATTACACACCTTGAACTCTTTGTTCCAAATGTATCTGTCATGAAGTTATTTCATCTTTTCTGTACAAGGACGAACTTGTGTAGGCATGGTACCAGAATTTGTCTAATTCATTCAAATGTGCAATCCTCAAGTTAGCGGCTACATCCCAATCAAGATTCAACTTCTATAGAGCCCATATGGCTTTGTGCTCAAGTTACACTGGAAGATGGCAAGCTTTTCCGAACACCAACCGGTATGGTGACATTCTGCTAGGTGTTTTATAAGCCGTTCGATAAGCCCATAATGCATTGTCAAGCTTCTTGGACCAATCTGTCCGGTTAGCATTCACTGTTTTGGACAAAATACTCTTTATCTCCCGATTGGAGACTTTCACTTGACTGCTAGCTTATGGATGATAGGGAGTTGTGACTTTATGAGTAACACCATAATTGATAAGTAAAGTGTCAAAAGACTTGTCGCACAAATGTGACCCCCCGTCGCTTATAATAGCACGCGGAGTACCAAACCTTGTGAAAATATTCTTCTTCAAGAACTCCACCACACGTCTAGCTTCATTGTTGGATAGAGCAATGGCCTCCACCTATTTGTACACACAATCCACCGGCGACCAAGATTTATGTGTTTCCACAAGAACTTGTAAAAAGACTCATGAAGGCAATACCCCACACATCAAAATATCAATCTCCAAAATGGTGGTGAGGGGCATTTCATTTTTCTTTGAGATTCCACATTCCCTTTGACATTCATCACATCTTTTCCCTAAATCACTTGCATTCTTGTAAAGAGTGGGCTAATAGAAACCACAACTAAGCACTTCGTTTTCCATTCTCGCTCTACCATGATGACCACCAAATGGAGAAGAATGAAAAGCCCCAATAATTTCACCTTACTCTTCTTCTGGTGCATATCTTCTAATCACCCTATTCGTACAAATTTGGAAAAGGTATGGTTTGTCCCAATGATAATCTTGACAGTCCCGTTTGAGCTTCTTCCTTTGGTTTGAAAAGAACTCATCCGGGATGATTCCACACACGAGGAGATTTGCTAGATCCACGAACCATGGCAACTCTTTCATTGAAATAGCCAAGAGATGCTCATCAGGGAAAGAGTCATTGATTTCAAGGCCATTATACGGCCTCCCCTCCTCCTCCAAACGAGTCAAGTGGTATGGCACTTGATTTTCACTCCCTTTTATATATGGGATGTCAATATAAAACTCTTGCAACAAAAGCACCGATCTCATCAATCGGTCTTAGGAAATTTATTGCTCATAAGATAATGAAGCGTCGCATGATCCGTGTGGACAATAACTTTCGGAACCATCATGTACGGGCAGAACTTCTCAATTGCAAACACAATGGCAATGAGTTCTTTCTCCGTAACGGTATAGTTGACTTGGGCACCATTCATGGTTTTACTTGCATAGTAGACGGGATGAAATATCTTGTTGATGCGTTGCCCCAAAACGACCCCAATCTCTATGTCACTTGTATCACACATGAGTTCAAAAGGGACACTCCAATTTGGAGTGGTGATGATAAGGGTAGTTGTCAGCTTGAACTTTAACAATTCGAAGGGTCTCATGCACTCATCATTGAAGTTAAACTTAGAATCTTTATCAAGAAGCTTGCACAACGGGTTCACCACCTTAGATAAATCTTTGATGAAACGCCGGTAAAACCCCGCGTATACTAAGAAATGCCGCACACCCTTCACCGAAGTTGGAGGTGGAAGTTTTGAAATCACCTCAATCTTTGCCTCGTCAACTTCAATTCCATTCTTTGATATTTTATGGCCAAGTACAATGCGTTCCTCGACCATGAAATGACACTTCTCCCAATTGAGAGCCAAATTTGTTTCTTCACATCTTGCCAACACTTTATCTAAATTTGCAAGACAATCATCAAAAGAATCCCCAATCGTCGAGAAGGCATCCATGAAACTTCAAGGTAGTCCTCCTCCATGTCCGTGAATATAGCTATCATACACCTTTGAAAAGTTGTCAGTGCATTGAACAAACCAAATGGCATCCGTAATTTAGAGTTGATAGCTATAATACAACCCAATCAACAGAACAAGCATTAAAGCCTTTATCCTATTAGGCAAAAACCTAGGTTATGGTCACAATCCTAGGCTTCTATCCATTTGGAAAAACCTTAAAAATAATTATCTCTAGTCTTTCTCCTTTATTTTGCAATCATTAGAGTAAAATTAGAAATATAAAACAGATCTTTTTTGTGGAAGTGCAATCTAGATAATCTGATTGCGCAAATTGAAATATATATACCCCCGACTCCCATCTTAGCTCCATGTGGATTCGACCCCGACTCTTAGTTGGGTTTCTATTATTGCATACGACCGTTTCATATCTCTATTGAGTTGTGCTTTGGGTGTGATCATTTTTTGGTGCCGTTTCCGGAGAGTTAAAAACGGTGTTAGCTATATATTTGGGTGTGTTTTTGAAATATCTTCTTTTCCTTCCATGTTACTAACTTGTTTGAGAAATATTAGGTACAACTATGGAAAAAAATGAGCTCGAAAATATATCTTTAGGGGATGTGGACGTTGAGGATGATCAAGTTGAAGAGGTTCCCCTTGAACCTTAAGCCAAAAGAAGAGGCCGAGTGCCTCATGACAATGTCCCCGTTCCACACCCACATCCACCACGAGCGGCTCCACACTGGGTGTTACCAAATGAAGGATATGCTAGTGCAATAGTCCCTCCCCGTATTAGGGCGGGCAACTTTCAAATCACCAATGTTCTGCTCACTTCGCTAGAGCAATGAGGTTTCTTCACCGGTGCTCCAAGTCAAAATGCATACAAACATTTGAAGGAGTTTGTGGACACTTGTTGAGGGGAGAAAACAAACAAATGTCTCCAAGGATGCATTGAGGCTAAGGCTTTTTCCCTTCTCTCTACAGGGGAAAGATATAGATTGGTTGGAATGTTTACCGAACCATTCAATTTACACTTGGTATGAGTTGGCGGAAAAGTTTATTTCTAAGTTCTTCTCTTCCAGGCACATGGCTACACTTCGGGATGAGATTTTGGCATTCAAGCAAGAGACAAATGAACCACTACATGATATATGGGAACTCTATAGAACAATGGTTAAGAAATGTCCCAACAACGATATGATGGAGAATATGATTCAACAAACTTTCTATCGTGTGATAAATACAACCAACCAATGTGTAGTGAATCAGCTTGCCGACGGGAACTTCATGACTACGTATTATGTGGAGGCGTGTGAGATTTAAGATGAAATGGCATAAACATCATCGGCATGGAAATCCCGAGCTAATGTTCCACAAGGTGATCCCAAAGTGATCCACCTTCACAAAAAGTTGCATAACCATGGGCAAGTTATTGCTGAATTGACTACCACCATGAATCAATTAGCAAAGGCTCAACTTCAACAAGTGCAAAATCCTAAGCAAGTCAATGCCATGGAGGGCATGAACATGATGGTGAACAAAAAGAAGACCAAGGTTCCACAAGTGCAACATCGAGTGGAAAATTATGTGCACGAGGATAGTGTTTTTTTTATCAAGACGATTCTTACAATGACCAAGAAGAGGAGGTGAAATATGTGAACAACTTTCAAGGGCAAGGAAAATTGGAGTGGTGGAAACAATTAAAGTAATTGGAGTGGCAATAATCAAGGAAATTGGGGGTAGGGTGTGGGTAAAATTCAAAGAGGATGGAACAATAATCAAGGCAATCAGGGGTCGGGTTTTCAAAGTCCCATGATGTATCAACAACCGAGCAACCCGCCTCCTTATCCTTTCCATGGTCCTAGTTCGTCAAACAATGAAATGTGGCGCATTGAGAACGTGTTCAATCAAATGATGGAAAACAATGTCTATTCGAACCCAACTTACCTCACATAACACATCGATCTGCAACTTAGAAGTTCAAATGGGGAAAATATCTCAAGCTCTAAATTATCATCCTAAAGGGCACTACCAAGTGACACAGTTGTAAACCCAAAGGGTGGAAGAGACTCAAGAGGAGGTGAACCTGTCTAGGGATCACATTATTGACATACCAAAACTAGTTGCGCAAAAGGATAAGGCACCATTGCCTAATACTCCACCTTCATACCCTCAAAGACTTGCCAAACAAAATGGTGAGAATCAATTCAAAAAGCTTATTCAAATGATGAAGAGTCTCTCAATCAAAGTGCCATTAGTTGTTGAAATTTTGGAACAAATGCCGCTTATGCAAAATTTATGAAGGCTATCGTGTCAAAGAAGCGGTCAATGAATTTTGAAACTATCAAAGTCACTCATCAAGTGAGTGAAATTGTGCATTCAATGTCTCCTAAGTTGGAGGATCCCGGTGCTATCACGGTTCCTTTACAATTAGAAGTGTAGAATTTGCTAAAGCTCTTTGTGATCTTGGGGCAAGTATCAATTTAATGCCCTATTCAGTTTTGAAGACCTTGGGAATTGGGAAACCAAGATCCACCCATGTGAGATTGAAAATGGCTGGTCGTACCATGAAGAGACCTTTGGGAGTGATTGAAGATGTCTTGGTTCGTGTTGATAAATTCATTCTTCTGGCGGATTTTTGTCATTCTAGATTGTGAAGTTGATTATGAGGTGCCGATTATTATTGGAAGACCTTTCCTTGCTATGGGGAAGGATCTTTGTGATGTTGAAGCCGGAGAACTCACTTTCCGGGTGGCTGATGAAAAAGTGGTATTCCATGTGTGTAAGTCCATGCGACAACCAAATAGAAACGAGGTGTGCTCTTTTGTGGACTTGGTGACCGAAGTTATTGTTGATGATACAAGTGCCACAATCAATGTTGGTGATATGTTGGAGGTCGTCTTTCTGAACTTTGATGATGACGAGATTGATGGCTTCATGGAATGTGTGAACTTTTTGCAAGGAATGGGGTCGTGCAATTATGCACCCCAAAAAACTATCTTTGGATATTGAAAATACGACAACTCCTCCTACAATTCCCTCCATTGAAGAGCCTCCTACCTTGGAGTTGAAGCCACTGCCTCCACATCTTTGGTATGAATTACTTGGACCTTGTTCTACTTTACCGGTTATTCTTTCCTCTTGTTTGACTAATGTGTAGTTAGATTCTACATTGGCGGTGCTACATAAGAGGAAGAAGGCTATTGGGTGGAGATTGGCGGATACTCGGGGAATAAGCCCCATATTTTGCATGCATAAGATCAACTTGGAAGAAGGCGCCTGTAACACCCCAGACTTTAGACAGTGTCCCACATCGGCAAAACACAAGAGGGATGCTGAGTATATAAGTTGATAAGCCTTAGACCCTAGTGACGCATTTTAAACCCGTGAGGGCCTAGGCCCAGAGCGGACAATATCACTAGCGGGCTGGGCTATTATAGATGGTATCAGATCCACTCTTGTGTTAGCCATGCCGATGGTGGGTCAGAGTATAACTGATTCTAGGCTAATCCCGATTAGGCGGGGTAATCCTCAGTGTTGTGTCTAGGCGAATCCCATGCGGTAGGGCAAACCTCAGCGAGGATGCTGAGTCCATAAGATGGGGTGTATGTAACACCCTAGACTTTAGACAGTGTCCCACATCGGCAAAACACAAGAGGGATGCTGGTATATAAGTTAACAAGCCTTATACCCTAGTGACTCATTTTAAACCCGTGAGGGCCTTGGCCCAGATCGGACAATATCACCAGCGGGCTGCCTATTACATCGCCAAATCATATATTGAACATCAAAGGAGACTCAATGAGGCTATGTAAGAAGTTGCAGAAAAGGAGATTATCAAGTGGTTGGATGCCGGAGTTGTCTATCCCATATCCTATAGTTCGTGGACTTCTCCAGTTCAATGTGTCCCGAAGAAGGGGGCTTGGCGGTGGTCACCAATAACAAGAATGAGTTGATTCCTACAAGAACGGTGACCATGTATGGACTATCACAAGCTCAACAAAGTCACAAGGAAGGATCATTTTCCACATCCTTTCTTAGATCAAATTCTTGATAGATTGGCCGACTGTGCTTTCTATTGCTTTCTTGATGGGTATTCGGGAAACAACCAAATCCTTATTGATCCGGAGGACCAAGGAAAACAACCGTTACATGTCCCTATGGTAATTTTGCCTTCAATACCTCTCGGTCAGAGAGTGGTTTTCCACTTTGGTTTTCTCAAGACCAAATGGGTATCATCCAAAACAATTGATAAAAACTCAAGTCGGGTTACTACTATCTCTAGGTTGAACCCTTTAATTGGGTTAATAAATCTCTCAATTGAACCAATTCCTTGTTAGTTAAGTTATCCTAGACTAGGTATCTCTTTTTCAAGTAGAGACTAAGCCAAATAGTCATGAATATATGTTTGCAACCATTAATTCTAAAATTGAAGCATGAACTAAGCTAAATAATCAACACCAAATCATAAATAAGCACTAAATTAAATGCCCACAAGGTTTACACACTAGGGTTGGGTCACAACCCTAGTAAAAGTCTAGCTACTCATAACGGGGTTTGAAGAAAATAAAGAAGAAAAACTAATTAAACTCATAATGAAAGCTTAAAATGGTTAAATCTATTGTAAATACACCAAAGCAAAGTAAAACTTCCTAAAATAGTAAAGAAAAATGGCTACAGCAACTTTAAAGGTTCAAAGTTGACCTAATTTTATGAAACTTGTCTAGTTATACAAGGCTAAAAGTTTCGAACAAAAATACCCCTCGGGAGGTTCTGCGGCTTCACAATTCCATGTGCGGTCCGCAGATTTCTTCATCTGGCAGGAGCTGGAGTTCTGCAACCGCACTTTTCTCAACTGCGGCTGCAAGGCAACTCTTTTACAGTCCGTAGATTTAGGACTACGGCCGCAAGACACTCTTCTGTGGCCGCATAATTCTTGTGCGGTCCGCAATTCACAGAGGCTCCTGAACTTGAACTTTTTGCATACTCTCTGATCTTCGACTCTTAGCCCAACTTTGCGGCCGCATAATTCATGTGCGGTCCGCATATTTCACAAATGTATGCTATATTTTCCTCTTTGTTTGCGGTCACAAATGGAATTTTACGGTCCGCAATTTCTTCTGCAACTGCAAAATTCCTTCTGCGGACCGCACATTCATGCTTCTGCGGCCTTTAGTGCCTTGCACTTCAGGCTACTCCTTTTGAGTCGGATTTCATCTCAGGAGACCAACTTCTAGCATTCTTGCAATTTTGCATAATTTCATTAGTTTCAAGAACATAATCCAATGCTTTTATACTAAAACTAAAGCTAAAAAGGTGCTAATAAGCAGTCAAAATCCCCACTTATTATACTTCTCCAGGTATACCTGGACATTGTTTTTGGGATCCAAAGATGAAACCTTTGACGATTTCTGTGTGTTTGTCAGAATGATCAACAAAAGCTGGGATTCAATGTTTTAAGTATAACAACTGACAATGGGACTGAATTTGAAAATTCAAAATTCCTTTAGCTTTGTGGTTCACATAGTATTGACCGTAATTTCGCTGCACCTAGAACTCCACAACAAAATGGGATTGTAGAAAGAAAGAATAGATCCTTAGTAGACATGGGGAGGACCATGTTGATTGCCTGTGGACTACCTAAGAATTTCTTGGCTAAGGCAAACGATACTGCTTGCTACCTACTAAATAGATACATGGTCAGACCCATTCTTGAGAAAAATCCATATGAGTTACTTCGAGGAAGAAAATCCAACATCACTCACCTGAGAGCCTTTGGGTGCAAATGTTTTGTGCATAATAATGGGAAAGAAGCTCTAGGTATGTTTGATGACAGAAGTGATGAGGGAATTTTCTTGGATTACTCTCCACATAGTAAGGCCTATAAGGTTTTTAATAAAAGAACTATGTATGTGGAAAAAATATTTATGTTATTTTTTATAAATCTAACAA
This sequence comes from Nicotiana paniculata, assembly GCA_005239505.1. NCBI lineage: Eukaryota > Viridiplantae > Streptophyta > Magnoliopsida > Solanales > Solanaceae > Nicotiana > Nicotiana paniculata. Next base: position 73,286 of record ML307992.1, read on the forward strand.
TTTGCTGAGAAAGGTCTGCAGGATAAAGATTATGACATGGGATTCACTGGTGATGGAGATACAAAATAATCTGATGAAAATGGATCTGAAAACCACAAGGAAACTGACAGTGCTCATGAGGAACAAGAAGAAGAAAGAACTACTCTAACTACTGACCAGACTAATGAAGCCACACCTACTGAACCTGCTCCTATGGGTCACTCCTCGGGTGAATCTTCTCTGGGTATACAGATCAGACCATGGAAGCATCAAAGCTCACATCCTCTTAAGAATATCATCTTTGATCCAAATGCAGGGGTGCAAACCAGGTTTTCTTTAAGAAATTTATGTGCACTCACAACATTCCTCTCACAGCTTTAATCTAAGACCATTAAAGAAACTCTAAAGGATCTAGAATGGATGATAGCCATGTAAGAGGAGCTAAATAAGTTTGAGAGAAACAAGGTGTGGCACCTGGTACTGAAACCCAAGAACAGAACTATCATAGGTACCAGATGGGTGCTCAGAAACAAGTTGGATAAACAAGAAAATATCACAAGTAACAAGGCTAGATCGGTGGTTCAAGGATACAATCAGTGGGAGGGCATTAACTATGATGAGACATTTTCACCTGTATCTAGAATGGAGGCTATAAGAATGATGATAGACTTTGCTGCCCACTTGGAGTTCACTTTATACTAGATGGATGTAAACAGTGCCTTTTTGAATGGTTACCTGAAGGAGAAAGTGTTTGTCAAACAACCTCCTAGATTTGAAAGTGAAGAATTTCCTCATTGTGTGTTCAAACTGGATGAAGCTCTTTATGGACTGAAACAGGCTCCAAGATATTGGTATGAAAGGTTCTCAAAATTCCTCTTAGCCAACAACTTTGTAAGAGAAAAGGTGGACAACACTCTATTTCTAAGGAGCAAAGCAAAGAATATTCTGATTGTGTAAGTGTATGTGGATGACATTATATTTGGGGCTACCAATGAATCAATGTGCAAGGAATTTGCTGAGATGATGGGAAATGAGTTTGAAATGATCATGATGGGTGAATTGAACTTCTTTTTGGGGCAGCAAATCAAGTAAACACCTACTGGAACCATGATACATCAACAGATATATATATCAAAGAACTATTGAAGAAGTTCGACATGGATTCCTCTAAGTCCACTGACACACCCATTGCAACTGCAACAAATATGGACCTTGATAAAGAAGGGAAAAATGTGGAACATAAACTATATAGAGGTATGATTGGGTCACTGTTGTACCTCATCACAAGCAGGACAGATATAGTGTTTAGTGTGGGATTATGTGCAAGATTTCAGGAAAATCCCAAGGAATCTCACTTGAAAGCTGTCAAAGGATACTAAGATATCTCAAAGGGACCCCTAGCATCTATCTATGGTATCCCAAAGGGTATAACTTTGATCTAGTTGGTTATGTTGATGTTGACTATGCAGGTTTTCATGTTGACAGGAAAAGCACTTTAGGAATAGCTTATTTTCTAGGTTCTTGTCTGGTGTCTTGGGGAACCAAGAATCAAAACTCAGTGTCTTATTTACAACTGAAGTTGAATATGTGGCAACAACATCCTACTATGCTCAATTGTTATGGATAAGACAACTGCTAAGGGACTATGGTATATTTGTTGATTGTGTTGCCATTTTCTATGATAACACCATTGGTAAAAATCCATGTCAGCACAAGAGAACCAAGCACATTGACATTAGATATCACTTTCTCATAGACAATGTTGAAAAGGGGAATATCTCAATTAACTTTTGTAAAACTGAGGATCAAATTGTTGATATTTTTTCTAAAGCTCTAAGTAGGGATTACAATCGACTAGAACTAGGTCTAATCAACTTTCCCCACTAAGTTGAATCCCAGTGATTGGCTAGAAAAGGCATTATAATATGTACATAATTAAGTATAGTGTGTTTGATTCAGCTTTGTGCTTGTATTAAGCTCACACACATGCTTGGAAAATCTGGTTGATAACTATGTTGTATGATACTAACATGAAGTGTTGAAGCTTTATTGCAGAAACAATTAAGGAGTTGTTATGGAGTTAGTTCTTCGACTTAGGTACGTGTCATACTGTCTTAAGTCACTAAGAATTTATATCTTAAAATTATTGCTATACTCAGACTTCTAATTCCATTGGCATCACTTCCAATCATATTCTAGTCTAAGAGTAACGGGGATCCTATCACAATTAGAGATCAATTACTCCTGAAATCGTAACAGTCGAAGTAATCATTACAAGAGTCCTGTTATACTTAAATTTGGTCACCTTCTCTCTTCCAGTTAAATCAGGAGTAACACTTTTACAAGGCTCTTATGATCAGTTTCTCAGACCTTACTATTTCTCTCAAACCCTAAGCAAGAGTCAAAAGCAATTATCAAGGACTAATTCTCTTTTTCTCTTCTTCAAGTCTCTCATCTAATCAGCATGCCTAAAGCCAGTCAAACACCCTCTAAAGCTAAATCATCAACCAAGGCTAAAGAAAAACCCAAAATCATGAATCCTAAATCAAAGAAAAATGCCAAGCCATCAAGAGAACCCACACCCACACTTGTTTATTCTCCTTGAATATCCTCCATTATACCTACATCATCATCCCTTGTTCCTATTGTTCATGTTGTTCCCACCTCTACTTTATCCCTCCTCCAAAACCAACTACATCTGAGCTTCTTGCAAAAAATATCTCTTAGTCAACAAAGGTCAAAGCTACTCCAAGAAAATCTGTCAAGAAAGTGCCTGATGTTGCTATGTAGGGTAACACTGTAGCCAAGGAATCTCTGGTTCAGGGTGAATCAGTGCCAGTCACTACTGATCGGGTACAAAATCATCCTTCCAAATTTGATGTTTTGGTGTCTGGTATAGATGTTGCACCCCTAGATACTCTCCCGCCTACGAGTGAAAGCCACTAGTAGAGAAATTTACAGTAGAAAGGGGTGTAGAGGATCTGGGGAAGGAAGTAGATACAATGTATATGGAGCCTGTTGTTGAGGGGGAATGAAGTAAAGAACCTGTGCAAAAAGAGGCTTCTGGTGGCCTTTCTTTTAGTTGTACTAAGGATGGGAAGATGATGGGGGTGAAAAAGAAGAAGAAATTGTGAACAGTCATAAGGAACATGATGCTCAAAAATTAGCCAATGAAGAAGAAAAGAGTGAGAATGAGGGAGCATCTGGAGATGAGAAGGATAGTGATGCAGAGGATATGACAGGTGAATAGGCTAATGATTCTGCAGAAGAAGAAAATCATAGTGAAGAAGATGAGGTTTCTTAAAGTGAGGGTGAGGATTAATAAAAAGTAAGTGAGAGTGAAGGAGGTGATGAACAGAGTGAGTAAGAAAAGGGGAATGTGAGTGAGGAGTCTGAAGGTTCCATGACAAGTGGAAACACTGTCATATCCCCTTCAGAAGAAACTGGTGAAAAGACAAGGTCTCAAGAACCTGGGTCTCTGTTAACTCCTTTCACTAGAGATGAAGAAGTTGGTAGTGATGAAGATGATGTGCCACTATGTGAGGTAGGAAAGAAATACAGGAAGACCCATGTGAAAGCTGCAAAGTCGGCAGTCTCAACAAGGAAAAGAGTGGTTCCTCTTGCCAGAACTCCTCTCACAAAAAGTAAAAGAAAGGTTGTTGATGCACAAATCACTAAGGAGTCTAGAAGTGCAAAGAATCCAAATAGAAGATGAGCCTGACTCTGCCTTGCCAGCAAAGTCTGCTACACCAAAGAAAAATAAACCTGCTACCTCTTCTGCAAGGGCCAGTAGGGGTAAGATAAGAAAGAATGTGCCAGTTACAGTTGATCGACTCACAGAGTTCTGGAATAGAAAAATGCTAAATAGGAAGATTCTTGCGAAAACTGATGAGAAGGGGATGACTCAACTAGTTGAAAAACTTGAGCCACAGAGGTGGAAGCACATGTTTATCAAATCTTTCCCCCCAGTATTTGTTCATGTTGTGGTGAAGTTCTATGCAAATTTCACATTTGATGGGAAAGTAGTCAAGAGTAAAGTTGGGGGCTTTGACATGGAGTTTGATGCTGAGGAGCTGGGGATGCTTCTGAATATCTCTTCCTTGGGATTTGACAATTACTTAAAGAAGAAATGGCCAGCCATAGAAAATGATGTTGACATTGGCATTATGGTCACTAGGAAGTTCTCCCAAAAGTTTGAACTACATGCTCCCCAGAAAGTGTACAAGACTGATATGACTCCCTTCCACAAATTATTATTTTGTTTTGTCAATTCCTGCATTCTTCAAAGGTATGAGAGAAGGCATGAAGCTACTCTGCTGGACATGGTTGTGATGGAGTTGCTTGACACTGGTAGACCTATCAATTTCCTAGCCTGATGATTCAGCACATGGCAAAATTTGTAGATACTTCCAAACCCAAGCATGTTATTCCATATGGTTTCATATTGACTGAGTTGTTTAACAAGCTCAACATTGCCTTACCGGAGCTTAAGTTTGAAAACCACAATGACGTTTTGGATATTGTTGCCCTCAAGAAGTGTGGGTATGAGGAAATCAAGGCTAGAGGACCCACATGATTTGCTATTCTACCTGGGAGCAGAAGGGTTGCAGAGCTCAGCAAGAGGTTGGATTTGGTTGTTGAAGAGAAGCCAAGCTTCGTGAAGAGAATAATGAGTTGAGAAAGGAAACCAATCAACTGAGGGAAGAGCTCAGAAGAGATAGGGAGGCTCATGATCAACAGATTGTCACCCTTATGGAAGCTTTGACCCCGTTTACTTCTCACCCATGTACATGTTCCTTCCCAATGTCCTTAGTTCTTTTGTTATTCCAGTGATGTTTTATCTTTTGTTCCTCATGTCTTAGTTTGAGTAGTTTACAGTATGCTTAATTATTTTGTTCTAATAATGAAGACAATGCCCTCGGCTTCTTTGGCACTACTTAATGTCTCTTATTGCTCTACTTTACTGCTTTGTACTATATTGGAGCATCATCCTAGTCTATTTGCCTTTTCTTAAGCTTGTGTTGTAGCATGTTTGGCCTTGAATCTTACATTATATGTGCTTAATGTCTAACATTTTTGTTGTGTGTTTTTGATGATGCAAAAGAGGGAAGATAAGCTTGAAAGGTTGTGGGTGTGAACATACATGTCTGTCAAAGTACTTGTTGTGATTATCTGGTTCTCTACTATGATTACTGGTTCTTTGTTGTGATTACCTGGTTCGGCTATGTACAAAGTTTGTCATCATCAACCATTCACTATAAAAGCCAAGTTTTCTTTAGAACCGATTTTTTAAGTTATATTTTACCTCTCTATGATAGTTGTTTACCCATAACAACAACATCTATTTTTATAGCAGAACGTTTTTTATAAAATTACCCTTTTATAATAACCATATAGAATCTTTAAGATTACTAATAATAATTCTAAAAATATGCACAGAACTTTTTCATTAACAAAGTTTCTATCTTGCATAAGACATAAGATTTGAAGATTTGCACATGATATATTTTTTATTGGATACCTTTTTACTACAAATTTGGACATAAATTTTCGCCAATCCAAATGTTATATCGGTAGTAAGAGAATAAAATCTACAAAATATCTACAATTACAAAAAATTTCCATCAATCTTGCAAGATTTTATTTTCCTAGTTGCTTTAAAATTTTTACATTAGAGTTTAAATCTCTATACGTTTAATTATGAATTTACTAGTAATGTATTAGCTTTCTTCAATAGTTACCTAGCGAACTATGCATGTGTGTTGAAATTTTAAATTTGAATAATTTTTTTATGTTTTATATGTAACATTAAAAAAATGTGATTGATTTTTGAATAAGTTTATCTATAACGGCAAAAAATAGTTAAACGTAAATATTGTTACAAGTGTATAATAGTTATTCACTATAAAAATAAAAAATATCGGAACAAACAAAACTGTTATACAAGTTTGAGTGAACCTGGGGCGGGCATAAAATGGAAAGGTGAAATGTGGACGGATTTGGGTTGAAAAGGGGAATTAAAAGCGGCCCAAAAGAAGAAAAAGGGCATCGAGTTTCAAAATTTGAAATACAGCAGGGGCAAGGAGCGATGCCTGTGTACCGTTGTAAAGACTCAGACTCAGGCTGATTCATTCCTCTACAGAGCTCAGCTGAAAAGAGATAAGAGTCACACAGAAAAGGAAAACAAAGACGAAGAACTGAACAATATGAGACGCCATGGCTGGCAACGTCCTCTTCACACGTTGCAGGTTAGCCATCTACACTTCTCTTTTAGTTTTTTTCTCCTTTCTCTTTCACTTCTATTCTGAATTTAATTTTTGGAATTAAACAGCATTTATCTTTAGTTTTAAACTGGTGTTCAACTGCAGATAGTGGGAATTTCAGTGTTCTGTTTCCTCTTAGTGACTTTTTACTGCTTCCTGGGTCTTCTCCTCGGTAGTAGGATTGCTGAAATCACTGTCACCTCTGTTTTCACCTTCGTGGTAATTTGATTTAACTTTCTCCAGTAATTTTTCTTAGCTCAGTGTATTCAAACAACTGTATTTTAAGCCACAAATCAAAATTTTGCGTATCTGCCTTTCGTTTTATGCAGGCACTTTCTGCTACATTTCTGTTTATAAGGTGTGCGGCCATTGATCCAACTGACAAGACGAGGCTCAGAGTGAAGAAAAAAAGCAATCGCAGCACAGGATTTTCGAACGTTAATTATGGATTTGTGTTGGGTCAAATTATTGTGAGATTTATAAGGAGAATAGAGCGCAGAGTCCTTAAGACCTTCATAAGGAGAAAGTACTTGGATCCTTTGAAGAGTAATCTTCATTTGGAGCCTTTGCTCACATTTCCCCTTCTTGTTAAAGATGATTTAGTTTCGCCCCAGACGAGAGAGGATGACATTTCGTTTTGTTCGCTTTGTGATTTTGAGGTTCGCGCTGCATCACTTTTTTGTGTTTTGCTAAATTGAATAGAACCCACTAGAATTTATGTTCTAGATATGGCATATGTTTTTTGTTTAACTGTCTTGCACGTGCCAATGGCTGAGCCAGGAATTTATATAAGGGGGATTCCAAAAAGTACTAGAATGCCGCAGTTGAGTTTTGAACTTGTGACCTAAAACAACTTTTGGGCCCCCTTTACCACTACATTAGAATTTTCCTTTTATGTTAAGGGGATTAAACAGTTTTATATAATCAAAAAAATTAAACTTTTGCCCTATTTACGCGGTATATTTTTTCGACAAAGAAAATTCAGTTGAACCCCCTCCGTCTTACTAGCTTCGCCCCTGGCACGCACATTGTTAATGTGGTGAAACAACATTATGTAGTTTCTAATAGTTGACAAATATATGAAAGTATCTATCTTGTCGTGCTTGCAGGTTAAAAAGCATAGCAAACACTGTCGGACCTGCAACCGATGTGTGGAGGGATTTGATCACCACTGCAGAGTAAGGAAATAGGATCTCTTTCTCTGTTGCTTTGTACATTAAGGTACATCCATACTCAAACTGACAGGATCTTTGTCTTTGAGTTGCTGCAGTGGTTAAACAATTGTGTCGGGAAGAAGAACTATACCACCTTCATTTTTCTACTGATATCTCTCTTGATAATGGTTGCTCTCTTTTTCTCTCTCGCTCTCTCTTCTTTTTCTGATATTCCTATTGAGTTTACATCTTAAGCTGCTAACAAATTTCTTGGTGAAACAGCTGCTTATTGAAGGAGGGACTGCTGTTGCAATATTTGTAAGGTGCTTTGCCAACAAAAGGAGCATAGAGCAAGAGATTCATATAAGATTCAATGCCAAGTTCCCTAGAGGAGTTCTTGCAACATTTTGTGTATGATTCTTTGCCTGTTTCTCTATTCCTCCCTGAATTCCATCAGTTGTTTATTTTTCAGTGTATCTTTTACAGGTGATTTTGTTTCTAATGACATCATATTGTTCGGCAGCACTGGGGCAGCTTTTCTTCTTTCATATAGTTCTCATCCGAAAGGTATGACTGTTCCCGTTTCCCAAAGATTTGTTGCAACAATAAAAGCATAACATATCTTTTGGATTGATAGGCAGCAAGAGGAAGGAGAGAGGGCCGAATTTGCTTTTGTATTGGTTTTTATTGAGAGAAAGCAGAATAGCATCATGAACAAAGAGTTCTGATTTCGCTTAAAAATAAGCGGAAAGGAGACCTTATCACATATGTAAAAAATAATATTTCATTGAGGGTTTATCGACACCCATTTCCTTCTTTTTCTTTCAACTAATGTAAGATAGTAAGTAGGCTTATTATGTACTCCTATGTGATTACTAAGAGCAAGCTTATTTATATATGGGAAATTGGAAAAATTAAAAACATGAGCTACTTGATTGCTTTAGTGTAGGAAACTTTAGGATAGAGCCAAGGCTACTATTGCTATAGCATAGGCTTCTTTTGTGGGTGCCATGTTAATTTTAAAGTAAAACAACATAAGAAAATCTACTTAGACGAGAACTTAGTTTGTGGGCTGGTACAAGAACATCTTAGAGTACTATGTATGTTGGTGTAAGAATCCTAAAGTAGCTCTTCCTAGAGCTCCTATTGCTATACTGTAGGAATTTAAAAGTAAGGTTCATTATATGCTTAGCTCTTTGTAGTTAGTGCTGCTGCAGCCTCCTTTTTCTTAACAAGTTTGTGCTGAGAGACAACACATCATAGGCTTGTAGACTACTGAGAACATAAGGAACTCGGCATACAAGTTGCCCAACATTCTCAGTTAAGTTTCTTGGTCTCACTGCTCATGATAAACCATGGTTCTCTTGGCAGGGAATGAGAACTTATGATTACATTTTAGCAATGAGAGAGGAAAACCAGTCTATGGAGCTTTTAGAGTCATCAGAAGATTCAGATTCCTCCTCGGATGAGAGTATCGACTTTGATTCACCTGAGAAGCCATCACTTATTTCACGACTTACATGCAGAGAAAAAAGAATGAATCAGGTATGGGATGCACATCTTTTGCCTCAATTTTTGCATTCTCAGACCAATCAAAACTGGATATTTCTCTTTTGATCTTGTAAGTTGAATCTTGCACTTTTTGATCAGATCCCGCAGACAGTATCAATAAAAATTGATGGAGAAACTGAATCGTCCACATTGAAAGAAAAGCGAGGTTTTCGAGCTAACATTGACCCCTGGAAACTTATAAGTATGAGTAGAGAGAAAGCTCTACAAGCAGCTGAGAAGGCAAAGGAACGGCTCATCAAGCAGAAGGAAATAGTAGACCCAATGAAGCCACTGCCACTAGAAACAAGAAGTGGACCACTGATGAATTTGGATACTAATAGAGTTCCCTTAGCTGCGGCGAGCAGTAGGGAACTTGGTTTGACAAAAGAAGTGATCATCACAAAAGGGAGGCTAACCCATAGTGGGGGATCGCCATTGCAGCTCTCTAGTCCAAGGCGACGATGTTCCTATTCTCCAACAGTTGGTATCCCTACACCTCGTAGTGGTAATGCTACTGTAGCATCTCCATCACCAAAACATAGATATAAAGGCAATTTCGATTTGAAATTAACGCAAGTCTCCAGGGAACTTGAGACTTACATTTCGAGGCAGGTATTATTTTCTGCCTTGAAGAAAGAAAATGAGATTGCAGCATCGCCAAGATAGTGTTTATGGGTACATTTTTCTTCTTTTAGTTCACTTGTAATAGTATTTATGTTACTGGAATTGTTGCACAGGTTGACTCCATCATCATAACGGACAACAGCATTTGTATGATAAACCTGCAATACCATATTTATTAATATTCCCCAACTAAGCGGGATTCAAAGATATACATACTCTGCTCTCCTTTTTGAGGAATATTTGTTGCCCTTCAGCGGAGTAATGTGGTTAGTGAGGATTCGTATAGCCGACATCACCTTGGAACTTAGGCATAGTTATTTTTGTATTTGTTGCCCTTCTTATTAGCTGAATTCTATTAATTCAGAGGTGCGCCCCATTTTCGTGATGTTCCTGAACAATATTTTCTTTGTTCCTTTCGCATCTGGACTTGGTTTTTCTCAACTAGAATTGATTGATGGGTCTTGGTCAAGAACTCGTTTTATTGTTCTCCACAAATTTTTCTTATTTTCCTACTTATAGAGTTCTATCAATTTAAAATTTTCACTTATTAGTTATTAGTTTAATCTTGTGCAGATTAAAACAAAAGCAACCAATTCGAAGGGTGGTGGTGCTTAAATTCATCTTTGATTCAACAATGGCGTTTCCTTCGCTCTAAGGGTCAATATTAATAACAGGTCTAATTACTGTAAAGAAATGACACCGAAATAACAATAACAATATTGTAATAATATTGTGAGAAAAATACACGAATTGACTTGAGTCGTGCTGGGCACTGTCCTAAGAAACTATTTCAGCAATGTTAAATGTTTCCCCAGGATTAAACAAGCTCATCTCTATTTATTTAGAGGATACAGGAATCAGCACAATACCAGCAAGTTGTTAAAGGAAACAAGTAAAGTATTTATTGAAGATAGAAATGAGTAGAAACTTAAAAGAACATTGGAATGAAAGAAAGAGAGCTAGTAGTGATTTGAAGCAAATGATTAGCCTTTCTCGGTGCTCCATCCGTAGACAATTGCTTGTGACAAGTGTTATGTCTCCTTGCCACTTGGTACTTGGCTTATGCCACTTACTGAAAACCAAGAGAAAAGTTGCCACATGTTGCATATTGAAATAGACCAAAGACACTTGTGAAATTTTCCACATGCATAGTAGCCACTTAGGAGTAGGTATGACATTTGTATAATAGGAGGACACATGGCTATTTAAATTTTATTTTTGAAAATACTGCCACAATCCCCACATATTTTGAAAAATTTATAGGAAAAGGATAAAGGAGTGGAAGAATTAACAACTTGTTGGATTTGCATCGTCCAAATGTAATAGGTTTGGTGTCTTCTGGACTATGAAACAAACCTAGACCAATAAAATTTAACTCACAGAATTACTGGTGAAATATAATATTTCTATGAACCAATCATTCTTATTGTAAGTCAGAGATTTTATCAATCACATTTTGACCCCCGGTAATTTTGTTGTTCAATACGGTTTTGCACCCAATAGGCCACGTGCGTGCCTGGTTATTCATGAGAGCTCTAGAAACTAAGCCAAAATCTCATAGGAGCGGCTCACTCCACTCTCATATAGGTGAATTCATCAAGTGTATACTGCTTTTAAATACACTATCCATAAGGACTATGAATTTCATTAAGAGTTATAACTCAGCATCTCAATTAGTAGCAGTCAAGCACTCCCTTTTAGTGCACCAGTGCTAATATCGACTTGTTATTACCCATATGAACCTAATTCATGGGATCTCCAATCACATAGGTTGGGTTACTATCTCTGTTGACAACATGTCGGCCTTAACCCCATCTCTTTTGAGGTTTGAAGAATTAATTTTCTTCCCACGGATTTTGTCAGAGGATTGGCCAAATTTATCTTTGACTTCACCATAATCAATGGAAATTATTCCATCTCTCAACAGTTGTTTTATGACATCATGTCTCAATTTCATGTGTCTACTTTTACAATTATAAGATTTATTCTTTGCTATAATTATTGCCGCTTGGCAATCACAGTGTATAGACACAGGAGGCAATACATCCTTTATTAAAGGAACATTAGCTAAGAAGTTTCTTAGCCACTCAGCCTCAGAACCAGGTACTCCAGAGCTACAAACTCTGATTCCATAGACGATCTTGCAATGATCGTCTGTTTAGCTGATTTCCACAATATTGCACCACCACCAAGGGTGAATATATAACCACTAGTGGATTTTGTCTCATCTGAATCAGAGATCCAGTTTGCATCACTGCACCTTTCTAAAACAGAAGGAAATCCACTATATAGGATACATAATTCATGGTTCCTTTCAAATATTTCATTAGTCTAGCTAATGCAGACCAATGCTCGTTGTTGGGATTATGAGTATATCTACTCAGTCTACACACAACATAGGCTATATCAGGCCTTGTAAAATTCATTAAATGCATCAGACTCCCAATAATCTGAGCGTATAGACTGAGCAACTGGGTCACCATTATTCTTTTTCAATTGAGAGTTAGCATCAAAAGGAGTGCTCACTGGTGTGACATTAAAATATTCAAACTTCTTAAGAAGTTTCTCAACATAATATTCTTGTGACAACATTATGCCATTTTCACTCCTTATAACTTTAACTCCCAATATCATATTTACTTCACCCAGATCTTTCATATTAAAATTAGCAGACAGAAATAATTTAGTACTTTGCACAATATTTAAACTTGTACCAAATATAAGCATGTCACTTTTTAAAACAAGAAATCTATATGCAGCATTATGTTCAGCATTCCAATAAGCATGCAACCAGCAGTTTTAGAACCTATTTTTCTCTTTTTAGGTTCAGGCAAAAGAACTTTAGCAAGACACCCCACACTTTTAAATAATTTCAAGTTAGGTTTATAACCCTTCCATAATTCATACGAAGTTTTGCCAGTTTTTCTATGTGGTATTCTATTTTGTAAGTGACACGCAGATAAAATAGCTTCACCCCACAAATTATCAGGAGCATTAGAACTAACTAACATAGAGTTCATCATCTCTTTCAATGTTATATTTTTTCTTTCAGCTACTCCATTTGACTCAGGTGAATAAGGCGGAGTTACTTCATGAATAATTCCATTCTTTTCAAAAAAATCATTTAAAGATAGATATTCTCCACCTCTATCTGATCTAATTCTCTTGATTTTTCTACTAAGTTGATTTTCAACCTCAGTTTTATAAGAAATAAAAGCATTAAATACATCATCTTTATTTCTAGGCAAATACAACTTAGTATCTAGAAAAATCATCAATGAAAGTCACATAATATCTTTTACCACCTCTACTCATAGTCTGCTTCAAGTCGCCTAAATCAGAATGAATTAAAGATAACAATTCAGTTTCTCTATTTACGGAAAAACAGGTCTTTCGAGTACTTTTAGCTTCAACACATATTTCACACTTGTTAATATTATTTGAATCTAAACCAGATATTAATCCTACTGACTGCATTTTCTTTATATACGCGACATTAACGTGTCCTAGTCTAGCATGCCACAAAGAAATTGACTCAACCATATAAGCAGAAGAAGATGTATTTCATATCTAGTATCAGAAATATTAAGCATAAATAAACCATGGTTACAATATCCACCGCCCACAAAATTATTATTTTTGGTCAATACGATCTCGTCATTCTCGAAAGAAACCTTCACTCCACTTTTCATAATGACCCCACAAAAACCAAATTGGGTTGGATATTAGGGACATGCAATACATCACTCAATGCTAGAGTTTTACCAGATGTGAGTTTGAGAAGAATTTTTCCTTTCCCAAGAACGTGAGTTGTTCTTGAGTCACCAAGATAAATAAATTCTTCTCCTAGTAGCACCAGAGTCTACCACCCAATCTCTCACATTGGCCACATTATTTATTTGAAAAATGACTGCAACAACTTTATTATCCGCTTTAGTCAAATTTAATTTTGACTTAGCGAGATTATCATTTATCCCAACTCTTCTCTTGTATTGAGGTGCAATTTTCTTGAAGGTTTTAATTTTTGCATTGGATACGTAACCATGTCGATTTACATACCTATGTTTTGACATTAGTGTCTGCCAAAGTTGTGGATGCAATAACGTACTTGCAACACTATGGATATCTGGCGGGACAGTCGAAACAGTAGCAACGGAGACAACACCAGAATTGGTAGCACCATCAAAAAATTTCGCAGTAGTATTACTTGCCATAGTTTCTTAGATTGTAGGGAAATGACACCGAAAAATAACAATAACAATACTGCAATAATATTTGTGAGAAAAATACACGAATTGACTTGAATCGTGATGGGCACTGTCCTAAGAAACTATTTCAGCAATGTGAAATATTTTCCCAGGATTAAACAAGCTCATCTCTATTTATTTAGAGGATACAGGAATCAGCACAATTAATATACCAGCAAGTTGTTAAAGTAAACAAGTAAAGTATCTATTAAAGATCGAAATGAGTGGAAACTTAAAATAACATTGGAATGAAAGAAAGAGAGCTAGTAGTGATTTGAAGCTAATGATTAGCTTTTCTTGGTGCTCCATCGGTAGAAATTGAAGGCCTATTTATAAGTTCAATAATGACAATTGCTTGTGACAAGTGTTATGTCTCCTTGCTACTTGGTACTTGGATTACGCCACTTACTCAAAACCAAGAGAAAGGTTGCCACATGTTGCATATTGAAATAGACCAAAGACACTTGTGAAATTTTCCACATACATAGTAGCCACTTAGGAGTAGGTATGACATTTGTATAATAGAAGGACACTTGGCTATTTAAATTTTATTTTTGAAAATACTGCCACAATTACAAGTTCCTACCACATCCCTAATCGGTCTACGAGTAGACTGGGGGAGACAAAGGATTTCCTGAGAAATTTCTTGCGTGATGCTTCATGTCTAATAGCCTGTTTGGCCAAGCTTTTTTTTGGGCCAAAAGTATTTTTTTTAGCCAAAAATTTAGGTGTTTGCCCGAGCTTTTAGAAGGAAAAAGAAAAGTGATTTTGAGGAGAAGCAGGAGCAGTTTTTGATAAGCAGAAAAATGTAGCTTCTCTCCAAAAACACTTTTGAGAAAAATACACTTAGAAGTAGTTTTCAAAAGCTTGGTCAAACGTTAATTGTTGCTCAAAAATGTTTTTCAAATTAATTAACCAAACACAAACTGATTCTCACCAAAAGTACTTTTTTAGAAAGCACTTCTCAAAATAAGCAGATTTTAGAAACTTGGTCAAACATGCTATAAATTGTATTAACCCTTAGTACTTAAGCAAAAAAATTCTAATATTCAAACCACCAAATCTCTAAGCACAAAAAAATTATATGAAATAGAGTAGTTAAATCTGAATGAACTAGTTTACAAAGAGTATAAATAATGAAACTAAACAATTAAATGAGTAAACCCAAGTTTAAAATTAGTAAACCCAAGTTTAAAATTCTAATGTTCAGACCAAGGATGTTATAGTGAAAAAGTGGCCAACTTCTAAATACAAGGCGGCAAAAGTGGCCATCTGACTCGAACGTAAAGCCTATGGTCCAACTCAGGAGCTCGTTATATATGTCGAAACTCAGTTCGTAGTTTCTGAATTTTCCGAAGGCAAGAGAGGTGAAAAATGAGTGTGCCAATTAATGCTTCTACAACCAAATCTACGGGAGAAGATGTCTCCGTTTGCGGCAACTCTCTCCCTCAGCAGAAAATGTAAACCTCCTTTTCTCTTTAATTTTCGATTGATTTTTAATATAGTCAGACTAGTTGTAGTAAGCATTGTTAATGGCTGATGTGCTAATAAATATAATGCAGCAGCAAGTGCTATGAAGGTGAAGCTCTGGACCGTCTTCTCACATCAATTAAGAGGTAAATTTATCCTTCTCTCCCTGTTTCTAAAGTTGTCGCTTTTTTTTTTTTTTGGCCGGAAGATATTAACGACGCCAGCCGCAGGGAGATAGCGACAGCCAGAAACTCTAACGCATCTTTACCTGAGAAACTTTGGCTTAAGGTTGGTTCCTATTCTCCTCTTTTAGTTTTTTTTGGGTATATTTTAAATGGAAAACATCCAAATTTGTCCTATAGTATTCGAAATTGTTCAATTTTGCCCTATTTAAAACCCCATAGTTCTCCACCATCCAGCGTCAAATATTATCAATTAACTTTTTTAAAAGGAAAAAAGTCTTTATTTGAGTTTTCCATTATATAGGACGCTAAAACTATTTGTTCTGTTCATCTCATACTAACACTGCCGATTTGATATGCGTGCAGCAACAGTTTTCAGTCGGGGTGAATGAAATTACGCGGGTACTTGAGAGAATGCCGCCAATTCCTGCTCATGAACGCTCATCACTATCGGCTAAGATGCATTCTGCTCGACTTCAGGTTTAGCTCGCCTAACAAATTTCACGTGGGGTTTATATGATTGTTAGATGTTTTCAGGATCGCAACTTCTCTTGTATGCTTCATTAATTTGTTACACTCTTTGACATTGTTCATTGTGGATATTCAGGTCGTACTAGTAGCATCTGATTGTCATCCGCGATTGCTGACCAAACATCTGGAAAGCTTGGCTATTTCAAAAAAAGTACCAATTGTCTTTGTCAAAGACAAGAAAAGAGGTTCTTTGAGATTAGGTGAACTGGTAAAACTTAAAACTGCAATTGCCATTGGCGTTAAGGTAGGGGAATTATACTATTTCCTTTTTTTGGCGTGTGGATTTTGAACTGGACATTTAACTTCAAATGTGTAATATGGTATGCTCAATGCAGGATAAAGGAAACCAGTTTAATAAATTCATCAACAACGAAATGCTCCATAACTTTGCAACCGGAGCTTCATACACAGACATTTGATGAATTGTATATTGTGGAGGTGCATCTGGTCATGTTGGTTACAGGCCTTGTGAAAGTGAAGTAATAATATGTAGTTCTATGACGCATTTATCTCTATACAATCACATGTACATCAGGGAAGATAAGTTACATGGTATTGATACAGAGACCTACTGAATTTTGTATTCTTATCTTAGCTGAGTAATGGCTGCGAAGATTCACAATGTATTACAGCCCTGTGGCCACCTTCCTTCAATTTGCAAGTGTCATCTAGGCTGCTTTGCAATTCAGAATTATGTGTTCGTAAATGAACCTACACATGGCTCCTGCTTTCCCCAAAATTGTCAGTTCCAAATTAACGTCTTACGTGCTAGACTGTGAACTGACAGCTGATGGAGACGGATTGGTGGCACCATTATTAGCCCTCCCATTAGTATCGAGTTTGTCCACCTTGTTGCTCTGTTTCTGGTCTTGCTGCTTCACCATGACTGGTTGAAACTGACAAAAGAAAAGCGCGGATTTGGTTAATTGAGTGTAGCGAACCAAAACATTACATCCTGTACAAACTTTCTTTCTTGAGGATTAGTAGATCTCAAAGTCAGAATAGTAACCTGATAAACAGCGTATATGACATTCCTCCTGATCTGTGCCATCATCTCAATGAAAAGGTTGTACCCTTCAAGTTTGTATTCAATTAGTGGATCCCTTTGTGCATAGCCTCGTAACCCCACAGCCTGCTGAACAAACTTGAGTGCTTGCAAGTGTTCTTTCCACAGACGATCGATGTTGTTCAATATTAGAAATTTCTCTGCTTCTTTCATCAAACCTGGAGCTTGTTTCTCCACAATATCCTACACAGCAGCAATGAATATTCAACAGTAAGAAAAAGAAGGTAATGAAGAAACAATTCAATGCCTCAAATTTCAACAGAAGTTGAAAAGTAAAAAAACTTTCAGTTTGAACAAAGTCCCTATCAAAATTTTCAAAAGTTGAAGAGCAAATAACCTACAAAAGTTTGTCATTGTAAATCAACCCATATGCCTTTTCTGTCAATAATTTCTCCTTTTTTTTCAAAATTATTCTCGGTGCATGTTTGGTCTGATTATCAAAATCTAATTCTTACTATGTAGAAGGATTACTGTTTAAATTGAGTAAATCATGATTAGTTCCGTTGCAGCATAGTCTGTTTATAGTTCACGGATTGGGACATTTTAACGTATTGACCAAGACTTGTGATATAATAATCCGACAAAAAAATGTCGATCTAGACAGGTGAATAATCTGAACCAGTAAGGTACAAAATCTTGGCCAGTTACCTAGCAATTTATGTTTGATCCCAAGAGAATTAATCAATTAGACCTCTTCCCAAAGTATACTAGGTTGACCATGTGCATCGCCTATATCATTCAAAAGATTAGTTATAATTAGACTATTTCACGTTCAACATTGACCTATCACGACCACTCTGCCTTATCCGAGCGTAAGACTAACTATGCTTTGATCAGATACACAGAGTGGAGGTGCAAGAAAAAGGAGAAGAAATTTGGAGTTAGCATTTGGACTTTGACGTAGTTTACTTCCTCCACCTCTTTTGTTCCATTTACACCTTTACAACATGCATCCTACCATTGATTGCAAAAGTATAGGCACGGGAAGAGTTTTTTGTTGTATATGTAACTTGAAAAAATTAAGAGCTATTCGACATTTCAACTTGATAAGGAGTATGGATACCATCCCTTACCCATAAATGAATGTTAGAGCATTTATTTTAGATCCTAATTCTCTTTCTTGGATCAAACACTTGACCCATTTGAAGAGTGCAGTAAGACACAAACTTATGATCTCTGCTCATAATGGCACTTATTGAATTGTGTGAACCGCGGAGACCTTTTTAATTTGTCTAAGCCTACAACAGAATGTTAGTTTTTAGGTGAATTACTTGCATGCCCCTTCAAATTTAATGATGTTAAGTGGACCTGCCCTCTGATTATAAAATACAAGATCCTACCATCACAAGTAGATCTAACAGATTCTGTGAAATGACTTCTTTTCTCAATGACAATTGCAACTTCACCTTAATTGGGAAAGCATAGAGAAAGTGCAAAAGCAAAACCGTCCTCCATGTCCAATCCCCTCCCTCCTACTCTGCCAGCAGGCATTACTCTCTCCATCTCTTCCAACCAACCTTTCCTTATAAAATGCTCGGATGTTTTAAATACTTAAAGGACAGTATTCAGTAATTACTTTTATCTTTCAAGGATCACCTACACTAAACCTCTAATGGTCAAAGTAAGAGCTGGAAAGAAATGTAGGAAATGCTTTGTCAAGTACAACCAAAGAAACTGACCCTCTTCTGGAGATATGCTTCGCGTCCACGTAGCTGAAGATACTGCTGTAATGCTTCATAAGTTGAGCCATTACTCGTCAACAAATCAGGTGTCAAATCATTCAGCAGATAGCAATACCTGCAAAAGGTCGAGCAACTCAGAGTAGAATTGTAATACGAATATCATGATTCAGAATTTGGAAGGACATTTGGGTGAAATGGAGCTTTAGGTGACAATAACCAAAGCTGGTTACAACACTCTTTAGATACCAAAACCTTTCCTTTAGTACAAAAATATAAAGATGCATGAAGTCATAAACAAAATAACATGGTAAAGCTTCTTCCCGAGATTCTTACTGTTGGAGCTTTGAAATAAGCTTCTCGAGATCCCAACTCTCTCTTGGAGCATCAGGACCAATATTTGCCTGTTACATTTCAACAAAAGAAAACAGACGTCACAAATCCATTTGTGAAAGAACTGACTTTCAGAGTTCGAAAATTAATCAATCCGTATACCTCCAGAATGTCATTCATTGTTAATTCAGCATATTCAATAAGGAGAGATTGGAGGTCATCTGCTTCTAGGGCCCTTCTTCTCTCGGTGTATATCCGGTCTCTTTGGCTATTCAATACCTCATCATATTCAAATAATTGCTTTCTGATGTCAAAAAAGTAATTTTCTACTTTCCGTTGAGCTTCATCTAGAGCTTTTGTCAACATCTTCGATTCAATTGGTAGGTCCTCTACTCTAAAAGCTCTCATCAGCCCCTGAATGTCATAAAATTTATAATGTCTTACAAGAACATTATATCTAGAGCACACAAATTACCTACCTGAATCCGATCCCCGCCAAATACACGGAATATGTTATCTTCGAGACTGAGGAAGAAGCGGGAACTTCCAGGATCTCCTTGCCTACCACTTCGACCACGCAGCTTTGCACATATAAATGTTACAATCAAAATTCCAATGGAATAACTATGAGCAACGAGATGGAAAAAGAGTACTAATTGGTTTTGCACTTACATACTGCAATAGCAATATCAAAATAGTACCTGATTGTCAATTCGCCGCGACTCATGCCGTTCAGTCCCGATCACATGCAGCCCACCAGCCGAAACAGCCTTTGCACATCAAAATAAAAAGTCACAAGAATATACAACCGAAAGGACAAAGAAGAAGAAATTTCTAGGGATACATTGACTAAATTGAGTCAAGCTGGAGGTTAGAGCTACTTTGCAGAGGAAGGGATTTTTCTTTTATATTGGAGTATAGGTATTATTTGGGAGGACAAAAAGCAAAGAGAAGTTGAAGAAAACTTGTCCTGTAGAAATATTGAAAAATTAAAAATTCCAGTATTTTCAACTTTTTTGAATCATCATCATATTATTAGTTTTATCCTCTCTTTTTTTCTCATTAGACGATTAAAAATTATATTAATATTAGAGGATGAAGTTACATAATATTGATCAATCTCTAATAAGAAAAAGAACAAATAATACCTCATATTTTCAGTCCCACTCAGATATAGTTTACGCCACAGAATCATACATTTGTGCAGCATATTCAAGCAGCAGAAACAAAGAGAGATTCATGCTGAAATGAATGCTGGTTTGCATTCAGATATAGTTTACACCACAGAATCATACATTTGTGTAGCATATTCAAGCAGCAGAAACAAAGAGAGTTTCATGCTGAAGTGAATGCTGGTTTTCAGAAATTTACGACTAGTTCAAATTGAAAGAGGAATCTCAAGATACTTTAAAAGAGCAGAAATTACCTCTTTTTTCTCTCCCTCAGTGTAGACTTTATATTCTCTGACAATTTCTAGAAAAGCACTGCGTAGTTTCGCAATTACTTCATCTTGAACAGGACCCTGTGACATAAATTATACATCCAGTAAGAGTAATAAAAAACAATAGCTTCAATTTATTTGTCTTTACTATTGTGCTTGGATCATTGTCTCTCTCCGACCAATGGAAGAGAAATGTATCAACATAAGTTTTAAAATTTCAAATATAAGGAGGCGTTTTATCAAGTTGGATTATGAAAAGCTTGGAATAAGTAATAAACTACTGACATCAGCTGTAACAATTTCCATTTCTATTTAGGATTTTCCTGTGTAAGGCATAACTTGTTATGGGTAAGCTATCCTCATTGGATATTGAAATCACTCTTGTCAAGACAAAGATACTCACAAGTCACAGGATAATTAATTCTTATTTTAGCTTCACCTTTTCACAAGAGTAAGATAATCGTTCCTCCGCTTCTAGTTCAGTTAATGATCTCGGACCCCACATTTTTACAGCAAATTCTACAGCTTCCTCAGCCAATTTGGTCTTTTCTTTGGACAGCGCGCATGGAAATAGACTTTCAGTAACCTGAAGGATTATGCAGACATCAATCTCATAGTATTCATAATTAAAGAATACTTTTAAAGTTGCTTTACAAAATCAGACTCAAGACTAACCTTCCATGTCCGCTTTGGAGGAGGTTTCTTTACAGAGACAAAAACTCCTTCAGCTGGTCTGACAACTCTGTGGCATTCATATTATTCACAAAACATTACTTTGAAGCAATGGCTTATTACAAGAAGATAGTTCACATTAGCCAGTGATTTCTCCGTCTAGTTATAAATTTTTATCGTCAGTATACACTAGTTCATTTCCTAAATGACAAATTAATTAGGAGACCACCAATTCCACATGCCGCCAACTGCTATAAGAATACCAATTTGTTCCTCTTAAGAAGAAAAATGTCTAATCCTTTTGCAATAGCAGTCAAATCTGCATCTATTGACATTCATGAGAACACAAAATTATCCATTGAGCAACAACCTTGGCATTAATATTTCTCGCAACTTCAATCTTGCCATGAATTCTGCATTACCGCCAAGAATTATATCTGTCCCGCGACCTGCCATGTTAGTTGCAATTGTAACTGCACCAAGACGCCCGCTCTGTGCCACAATTTCAGCTTCTCTCTCCACATTTTCTGGTTTAGCATTTAGAACCTTGTATAAACAATGTTCATTCAAAACCCATAAGAGGATAACTAACTTGACAGTACCCAATAGAAGTCTAAAATAATATAAGAAAAATCAGCATGAAAAAAAGACTGCAATTTTCGACAACCTTGCTTTCAAGATATTCGAACATAAGAGCTCACCTCATGAGGGATTCCAGCTTCACGCAACTGCTCTGAAAGTGCATCACTCTGCTCAACGCTGGTTGTACCAACCAGTACAGGTCGCCCTATTTTATGCATTCTAGAAATCTCTACAACAACTGCTCTCCATTTGCCAGAAGTTGCACGAAACACTACATCAGATTCATCCTGGCAAAGAGGGATAAGAAGATGAGAAAGGCAAAATTATTCATAGATGAAATGTCCGTGTTTGGAAAAAAATGTGAAAATGAGTACCAGCACATACATTCTTATGTCAAAAGGTTCAATGTCTATTCTTTCTATCACTAAAAGATTTTTCCACCAAAATTAAGAAGAAGCCTGTTTTAAAATCTATCCAGATGGTTGCTAACAGATCAGACTAAGAAACCCACTATCAATTGTCCACAATCAACACAGTATGGGCAACTGCCCCCCATCAATCTTCTGGAAGAACTCCCATCCTCCCAAAAACAAAGGTAAGTGCTGAGCTTGCACGGCATAGAAGCATCACCATGATAATACTTTGAAGTTAAAGGCCTTCAGTAGTGGATAATACTGTTACATTAGAGTTAATTAGTAGTGTACAAAGAGGAAGAGCTGAAAGAAAGGTAAAATGATATCACTACTACATTAGCATTGAATGCTTTGTGTCAGCCTTTGAGCCCAAATAGATTGCCCACTTTTCAATGCTCAGCCAATTACTCACAGGCCCAACTGGACTGCTTTGTGGCGCAGCCCATCAGCTAAATCTGCTGTAGAAGCTACATTTCACGCAACAGCATGTATATATAGGGGACACTAATTCTAATGTGCCAATTGTGTTGTTACTGACACGTTGTTACTTAGGATACATAGAAATGTTCTACATGGAAAGTTGATGCATGTTGCAGCTAACCTCTGAGTTTCATGTTTGCAAAGTAAGAAAGGAAGCATGGACTGAAGAAAAACCATCGAAGTGGAAGCCAAAATAAGGCTTACCTTTCTAATCATTGGCTTGTTTGTAGGCACCATAGTTACTTTGAGTTTGTAAATGCTCTCAAATTCTGCACTTTCTGTTGCAGCAGTGCCAGTCATGCCGCAAAGCTTTGGGAACTATAGCTCATTAAACCAAATATCAAAAGTTTTAGCTCCAGAAAATGACAGATACCACTAAAACTCTGCACAAGCTTAACAGAATATGAATGTAGTATATCTGCTGAAGAAGGGAGTCCAACCTGGAGAAAGAAGTTTTGGTAGCTAATTGATGCTAAGGTTACAGTTTCATTTTGAATGGGTACGCCTTCCTTCGCTTCCACTGCTTGGTGAAGTCCATCACTCCAGCGTCTCCCCTGAAAACATATAATTGACTGTAAATATGTATGTCTTTAAGAGGCTAACCACGAGCCTTCAGTCAGTCAAATGCTAGATGACCACGTAGAGCACGGTATGGATGTTAGAGGAGAACATAAGTCTACTAGTTAATAACAGTATTAAAAAGATGTTGAAAATCCACTGACCTTAATGGGAATTATTAGTGCTAGCACGGGCAACTTGACATGCAATGCTAAGACAAAAGCAGAATCCTATGACTTCAATACATGCAGATTTTTACCTTTTATCATAGTGTGGCATGTCGCCGTGTCATGCATTCACAACTTCAAAGAATAATAATAACAATAACCTAATAAATAGTACACCGCAAAAACTTCCATCTAAGGCAAAGAATCTCACGACATTATTTGTTGACAGAACTAGAAACAACCAAGGCTAAAACTTGCAGTATGAGCAATTGATTAGTACAGCTCAAGTGAAAACAAAGGGTAGGAACTTCTGAGCATGAGTACCCGACATGCCCCTATCATCTTCTATTTTGCATTAGCACATCCACACCTTCCCCCCAACCACCACCACCACAAATCCCACGAAAAAAGAAGGTTACACTGCCGCTCACCCTATGGACTGCTCATGTAGCAGAACAGCGGGGGTCTCAATAAAACTTGCATCTAACAGCTCAATCAATGCTTTCCGAAATAGGAATGATACAATTGCACGGAAACATTAAACTATAAATTAGATATAAAACTTCTTTTAATTTTTACTTATCCCGGTCAAGCTAAAACAACTTGAAACAAACAAAGTCACCTGCATGACTCGCCCCGTGAACTCATCTACTATCAGAACCTCCTTTCCACGAATGATATAGTTTACATCTTTAAGAAAAAGTTCTTTGGCTTTTATTGCATTCAAAATATATGATGCCCACTGTTCCCGGGGATCATACAAGTCTTTCACGTCCAGAATTTCCTCAGAATCTGCATAACCCTGCTCTGTCAGTAATACATTTTTCTGTTTCTCGTCAACCTGCAATTGCAGTGGGAATATGTAATTAAACTGATTTGCAAAAAGACGACAGCAACAATATTATGATCTTGTATGAAACTTTTGTTTCTACAGAGACAGCCAAGAATACAAAGCCATAGCAAAAGATCCCTTGTCAGATTTCTAGCTAAATGAGAAAATCCAGCAACAGCTGAAATCCTGTTGGTTACGAATCGATCATCTGGCAGAAGTCAATCCTTACCGTATAATGAATATCCCGCTCAAAGGCAGCTGCTACCTTAGCAGCTTTATAATACTGATCACTAGGTTTTTCAGCAGGTCCAGATATGATTAGAGGAGTTCTGGCTTCATCAATCAGAATAGAGTCAACCTCGTCAATCACACAGTAATTGAAATTTCTCATGACAAGCTCATCCACACTCTGCAGAGTAAACGACACAATCACTTGACAAGTAGTAGGTGGAGAATCCTGGTAACTTCATAGCGTAGAGAATGTATAAGCAAAACATATCAAACTATAACAAAGTAAAAGATTTACTTTCCGTGGCAAGATTATCTCTCAGGTAATCAAAACCGAGCTCGCTATTAGTCACATAAGTGATGTCACACAAGTAATTCTCTCTCCTTTGCTCACTTGTCATGTTCTCTGTTTCAATTAAAATCATTGTTAGGTTACTGAAAAAACTCCTCAGGAAACTAGAACAGAAGAACTTCACAGGTACTTCAAAATAGTATTCAAAGCTTCCCATCAAAAATTAATATTCAAAGCTAACAAGAAATATCTAGAAACTACAATGGACAAAGATGACCCTTAACCCCTTGTAAGGAAAAAACTTTGTTACAATACTTGATGAACTTAAAAACATTAAGGAAACTTAAACCACATGGACTATCAAAAAATATAATGACAATAATAATGATAATAATAACAATAATAACAATAATAGTACTCTCTATTTCAATTTATGTGAATCTATTACTATTTGGGGAGTCTAACAAGGGTTCTTTGATCATGGCTTTTGCAAATACTTTTAAAATATTTTGTATTTTTAACTAATCTAACTTAAAGTACTTTTGCGTAGTTTCTAAATATGTAAATTTTTATTTCATTATATTTGAAAATTCTATTTCCAAACTCACACCGAAAGCTAGTCAGTTTGACCCTCGTATTCCGAATATATTGAAACGGAGGGAGTACAAGTTTTTTAAAATAAAAATAGTGATAAAGAAAAGCTAAACGAATTGTTTTTATGACGATGGTATTCGGACTAGCTTGTGCGCACCTCAACTATTTCATCGGGTATCTGCTAAAAGGCTTAAGCGGATGGGAGGATATCACCTAACATTTTTTGCCTCCATTTTTTTTTCTCTGTTTGAATTTAAACCTGAAACCTCATAGTTCTCCTCCCACTTCATTTACCACAAGGTCACACCCTTGGGTGCACAAAGGCTAAAAGAATCAAATAATCACCATAGCAAAAAATGAATCATGTGATATTTTGATAAAAAAATATTTATCAAGTTAACTTATTCTTTGACTAAATAAGAACATAATCTCCCCCCCCCCCCCCCCCCTCCCGAACCTTGCAGGTGCAGCCTTCCACACCCTTCAATGTGGCATCTCCCTAGCAATATGCTATTTTGCACCTCCTGTACTGTTCTCCTTATCGCCAACCCCCAACCCAGTTATCAATCTCCCGCCACACTAGCATCTCAACAACATTTTACTAAGTTAATAATTTGCTAATGTTATGGAAAAACTCTGGTATACAAGATGTATACAGAAGGTAGAGAATTTTACTGAATTTGTCAATATCAGCTGGACTACTACTCTACTGTATATGCTCCAAAATGCAAAAAACAACAACTTCCTCATAATCTTCAAAAGAGTACTTTTGAGTCAATTCTAAGACCATTTCTCTCTTCACAATATGGTAAACCCCACTCCTATACCCTACTCGGAAGAGTCTCTTTGTTGATTCAAAATCCAAACCTTCTGGTAAGAAAGTGCTCTTGCTACTGAAAAACCTCTCTTATCCTCCTTCGGACAATCTTCTATTCCTCCCTTTTCGTATTATTTATGAGCGTCAAAGGAACCACTTAATGGTTTCTTTCTATGTTTTCTCTTCTGAATTTCCACCAGAGCATTTCTCAGATTGTTTTTTTTGAAAAGATTGTTTTCTCAGATTGTTTTTTTTTTTGAAAAGATTGTTTTCTCAGATTGTTTTTGACCAGTCATTTAACTCCAAACATATTTCAAGATATGCACCATAACTTGCATGTAGTCAGGATTAAAGCCACAAATGGTTTACGTCTTACCCGGCTTTCTTGCACTCAACTAACGTAGATTCTTCTTCTTATCAAATTCTCTACTATTAGGATCCCTCCCTACAGAGGCGGATCTAGGATTTAAAGGTGGCGGGTACAAAATTTTCTTTAATGTACACCTTATAATAACTACTAATATATAGTTTGTTCGGAACAATTGTTAGTTTATTTGGGCAATTTAATAAGCACTTTATTTGCAAAATATAAAAATTATATCAATTTTTCAGACCCTACTTATGGAATTTCATTGGGTATATATTTTATTATTGTCGTATGAAAATTACATCTCACACATTAAGAAGCAAATATAATTAACACTTTAAAGAAGGAATCACACTTTTATTATTAATAATACAAGTAAAATCAATATTTTCACTAGGGAACTACATTTTTTTGTATGCTAAAAATAAATTTGCACAAGTAAAATAAAATCTTTAATAAGAGAACTCCACCGATCAGAATAAGAAAAAAAAACATCTTCAATAGATAAATTATACCCCATAAGCAAATTCGGAATTAGATAAATTACAAGATCTCAAAACTTAAAATCATAAATCTAATGCTTGCGAAATATTCATCATAATTTATTACTAAAGAGATTTAAATTGTATTTACCAATCATAGAATAACATAAATTTTTATGTTCAAAAAAAAAAAAAAAATATTATAAATTAATTTTGATCTCAATCTAAATCAAGACCCAAGTTTTTTTGATTTTGAAAGAAGAAAACTAAAAGATTTGAGATTAAGAGAAATGCTTATATTATAATTTTTGAATTTTGGAGGCTCTTGTTTGAGTGTTCTTGCTAAATATCATAGATAAAGTAATAGAATAGAGAAACAACAACAACAACAACAAAAAACTCAGTTTGATCCCAACATATGGGGTCTGGGGAGGGTAGTCTGTACGGAGACCTTACCCCTACCTAATGCAGGTAGAGAGGCTGTTTCCAATAGACCCTCGGCTCAGGAAGGGCAAGAAGAAGAAGAGGGAAGCAAGGAATAAACGACAAATAGGAAATTGGGAGGTAGCCAAAAAGGAAAATGACTGGGAGAAAAGAAATAAAAAGCACAACGAAAAAGGAAAGTCGGACAAGGTTCAAGATAAATTCCAACTTGAATTTTACACACGAGAAAAGCTTTCAAAAAGGTCTACCAGTCATGGTACCTTTGTCTAGTTTGCGGATGGGGGTGGCAGGATCATATATTTAACCTAGTTTAAATTTTTTTACACATAAATATACGATAATTTTACCAATCGAGCGGGTGCCATACCACCCCCACCCATAAGGGTGGATCCGCCCCTGCCTCCCTGTGCTGCTGTACATGTAAAAAGGCACTTTTCTCGTGCTTTGGAGACCTAGCTTGATCTTGCTAGAGAGTACTTATGTACTCATCAATGGACAAATTTGATTTTGACACACAATTGAATGCAAACTTTAAAGATTGGATGTAGCTAATAAAAGTGATGGAAAGAACTGTAAGCTAAAATTAAGAATGCTAAGGTAGAGTAAAAAAATGAGACATACGCTGGATGAGGCCAACTTTTAGTCCAAGAAAACGAGGAACTTGACCAACCCATTCACAATCTCGGCGTGCCAAGTAATCATTGACTGTTACTGCATGAACTCCTTTCCCAGTCAACGCATTCAAATAAGCAGGTAGTATGGCAACAAGAGTCTTTCCTTCACCGGTCCTCATTTCAGCTATTTCTCCCTTATGGAGAACCATACCACCTATACAAAAATAAAATGCGAAAAGGTGATATCACTTGCATGATAATGAAATAATTGCTTCACTCTGTATAAGTAGGTTTCTTATCTAACGGATGATGAACTAAACAAACCGTGAACAAGAAAATACCATCTATACCACTAAGTAAGGAAGAGTAAGCTAGTTGAAGTCTTGAAGAAACCTTGTTAGATTTTTCTTTCATAATACTCATCTAACTGATCCAAATTGCAAAGAGAAGTTTAATAGGTCACTTTAAGAAATAGGAGCTTATGAGCAATCACACTCAGTTACTCTTATTTTCCACCATACCATATTCTTAGTTTTTTTCCCAGACATAAATCATGTGGAAACAAAAGTCTGTTACCTTCAAATAGTGCAACACTTAGCAAAATCTGTTTAATGCTATGGTGAACATGTTCACTTTTAGTTATATGGTAGGACAAAATTCTATTATCCAAATTAATATGATTATATATCATTAAGTCATTTCTACCTATAAGTTGCACATCAAAAGGACGAAGGCCTAGAACTCTTTTCGAAGCCTCCCTGACTACAGCAAATGCTTCCTGCAAACAAAGTGTACTTCAGTCACTGAACAAAACTCATTCCAATTTACTCACTTATCCAAAAAAAATAAAGAGCTAAATTCCAATTTTCAATAAAAGAAACTATGGAAACAATAATCAAAGATAACATTTTTATGAAGCAATATTGTTGAGTCATATGACCATCTCATCTAAAAGCTTTAAGTTATTAGAGAGTACACTTCTATTTACTTAATTATGCATGTGTTCATACTTCTCGACAATGAACATAGCACCAGCTTTAGATAAGATTAGCAAAAGGGAAGAACAAAATATAACTGGAGTGTTGGTTTAATTAGCTCACGGGTAAAAGGGAGTCCAAGGATTCTCCGCGGCGAGCGCGTTCTTGTAGAGTAACTGTTTTCTCCCTCAACTGAGAATCGGATAAAGAAGACAATTGTGATTCCATCCCATTAATAAGTGCGACTGTGGAAGCATACATCTGCCTTGTTGACTCGCCTGAATCGGAAGACTTAAAAATGCCTCCCAATAAGCCTCCCAAAGATGCTACTGGACTTGTCACTCTCCTCCGACTTTGTTTCTGCCTAAAATTAAGCAAGCACAAGGATTGAGATTGCGATTGCTCTCCTCCACGTAGCCAACTGCGGGTATTAACTAGACCTCCGACCTTGTCATCGGCAGTGCCACAGCGGTTGAATAAGGAGGGGGACCGGCGGTTAATGGCGGCGGTTGACCACTCAATGGCCGCCGGTGAAACCACCAGCTCCATTAGTCCGGTGGGAAATGTAACGTACAGAGGCAGCAAAGCTTCTCTCGTGGAGTGTGAAAGAGAGTGTGCTGACTTGGAATTTCAGCAGGGGTTGAGGATCGATGAGAAGATAACCGATAAGGCACCAATGCTCTACTTATAGTGCTAACCGCTATCAAACAAACCAAAAGCTTTTGATTAACGAATACATTTTAATCCACAACAACAAAAAAACGAATATTTTAATTTCAACGGAAAAAATGTATTTTAATTTCCAAAAATAAGATTAAATTATTATCGTAAATCAAAAACCAATCTAATGTAGAATAAATTATTTCTTTTCTTTTTTGCAAAAACAAAACCAAACACGCATTTCCTCAACCAAAAAATCCTTTTTTTAAAGGAATAATACATAATAACTCCATTGATGTTGTCCTAACCTCATTTATTTTATATTATTTTTTATTTTTGTTCATTATTTTAATTTTATATTTTTGCTTTTCTTTTTTTTTGTGGGGGGGGGGGGCACCTTCTTTTTTGACTAGCTCAAACTTGCCGGAGGTCTCCGGCAGAACTAAAGGTGTCAAGGGGCCGGGTCGAGCCAGTAGGGAGTAGAGGAAAAGGGAACTGGTCGGTTTTCGATTATTTTTTACCGAATTTACTGGTTCTGGGGCTTCCTCGGTGCTAAATTTAACGGTAACGGTTCCGGGTCTAATGGGTCGGGCCGATTTTATTTAAATTTTTTGTATTTTGTATAACAATTGTAATTTATATTAAGATAAAGTAAAAATGTAAAACACTAAAAACTAATGTATAAAAAGAATATTTGAAAAAATTTCAAGGCTTTAAAAGCTTTACATTTGAAAATTTCATTACAAATTTAAGACAATGAACACGAAAATTTTTTAACTTATAGTATAAGTCTTATATTGGAGTATTGATAAATTGATATGTAAGGATCACACTTCAAGGGCTTTCATTTCAAATTTCCATTGCATAATAATACTTCAGTTTAATCTAACAAACTAAAACATTAGGCTTAAATAAGTCTAATTATTTTAAAATAACACAAATTGTCTCAAATCAACTTAAATACAAATTTGGAGGACGTTCAAGACAACTCTTCAAATACCTCCTTAAACAACCTGTGCCCTCCCACTTTCGACGAATATTTAAGACTCGACCACAGTTCTTGCACTTTACTTTGCAACTTCTTCATTTTCTTCTACCACCTCAAAGTGTTCCCAAACATACGAGCGCACTCTAGAAGCACGGGGCATGATTTAACTTGAATTGAGAATTGGGTTTGAGAATTGAGAGATGAGTGAGAGATGAGTGAAGAAATGAATAAGAGGAAGAGTCTATTTGTAATTTTTTAAAAGGCTAAATTAGTAAATAATAAAAGTAAATTTTCTAAATAAGAAAAAGGACTACTCATGCAAATTAGTCATTGTGCAACAGTCAAAATGGCAATTGACTGTTGCCAACGATCAACTTTATAAAAGAAAAATTGAACTAGTCGTTGAACCGATCCTGGCCGGTCCAGTTACTGGTTCCCAAATGACTTGACCTTAACGGATTGTACCGGTCCGGTTAACCGGTATCAAAATTCTACTCGACACAGGTCGATTCCCGTCCCAACCCAGCCCTGTCCGGCTCCCTTACTACCGGGTCGGGCCGGTTTAAAACCGATTCATAATCGGGCCAGCACGGTCCGTTTGACACCTTTTGGCAGAACTCCATCTTTTCTAACTAAGATATTTTAGAATAAAAATAGAAATCAATCAAAGCCCATCAAAAGTATTCTAAAACATCACCAAAAGCTCAAGAATTGAAATCAAACTTGACACCTAAGTTAGAATCATATTTTCAGGTAGAACAAGAAAAGTTCTTTGACCGGTGAATTTACATTGTTAATATTTTCCAAATCTCTCTATTGTTCTTGCCAAGATTTTTGAATTTCCGAACAAGCTTATTTTTACCAAAATTCGAGAATTAGTCAAGGATATTTCATCCATTCAACGATAAATTCTCGTCAATCCCACCTCCATTTCAAATCTTCTCAAAGGGAAGAAAAGTTTTTTACCCAAAAAACTAAACTTGAGTCATGGTAGACCCATTTTATATATTGGAGGTTTTTACGCGTTGTCATCACGTACAAAACACACCAAGCGCCATGTCAACCAAAAAGGTGATATTTATTACAGTTCAAATAAAGTCAAGAGGGTCATAGGACCCCTCGCAAAATATAAGGATGCATCTGATAAAGTGGGATAATCACAATGGGGTAATTATGCATTATCCCTTTTTTCAAATAACTTATCCAAGAGTAAACCAAAAGGAGTATTTACCAGAGATTGGCATGGTAAATGCACTTTTTTAATCTACATTTATTTGTATTAGAGGCTTGATTCCGGTGTGTCATGTGACAAGAGGATGCCACCAAAACTAAAAGATAAGTTCTACAGAGCGATAGTTAGACCGACTATGTTATATAGGGCTGAGTATTGGCTAGTTAAAAACTCACATGTACAGAAGATGAAGGTAGCTGAAATGAGGATGTTGAGATAGATGTGCGGGCATACGAGGATTGATAGAATTAGGAATGAAGCTATTCGGGACAAGGTGGGTGTAGCCCCGGTGGAGAACAAGATGCAGGAAGCTAGACTTAGATGGTTCGTACATGTGAAGATGAGAGACATAGACGCACCAGTGAGCAGGTGTGAGAGGTTGACCTTGGAGGGACTAAGGAGAGGTAGGGTAGGCCGAAGAAGTAGTGGAGTGAGGTGATTAAGACATGGATATGCTACAGATGACCGAGGACATGAACATTGATAGGAAGATGTGGAGGTCAGGGATTATGGTAGGAGGTTAGGTGGCCGAATAGTTTTTCTTGTTCTTACTAGTAGCATTAGTACGTACTCTCATATTGTTTTTAGTCTTAGATTTCTATTATTGCATGTTGTTGCTTTTATTTTGGTCCTCTTGCTATCTTGTTCTTTTAATGCTTCTTTTCTATGTCTCCTCATTGTCTGGTTGTCTTCTTTTCATTATTGTGGTGTCTATGCTTCACCGACCGTGTACTGGAAACAACCTCTCAGTCTCCACAAGATACGGGTAAGGTCTGCTTACACACTACCCTTCTCATACCTCACTATGTGGGATTACACTGAGTTTGTTGTTGTTAGCACATTTATTTGTATTGTTTCTATTTTAAGTAGTCCCAAAATTATGTGCACTTAAAAAGTAAACTTATAACGCAACACTTCCATTCAATGTTGTCCTAGAGGTACTTGAAAAAAAAAATTATTATTTGTCGAGCAACCTGATTAGCTTGTGGCGAAAGAACAATTCCTAATATCGATCAAATCAATCAACTATGCAATATTCACCTTCCTTGAGGCGAACAGTGAATTTAAAATAACTTCTCTATCTTCACAATGTAGGGATAGAGTTCGTGTACACATTATCATTCTCAAATCCCACCTCGCGAGATTACACTGGGTTTGTTGTTGCAGTAGCAGTCATTCTGCTATATACCATTACCAACCCATTTCATAAAGAACAAGTCTTGAACTGAAGCTTAAAGTTGTTTAGAAGCTCAACTTGCAAATTAGACTAAGGCACACACTTTTATGGACTTTAAAAAATGCTTCATTGATGTCTAGAGAATTGACCAATTCATAACATCAACTGTGTAATAACAACTGCTAAGCAAGTCGCAAGCTTGATCTATCTCGTTACAAATCACTCAAAATTCATATCCTTTTGCTTCCCTATACGGAAAAAAGAATCTCAAGTAGATATAACAGGAAATTTTTATTTCAAAAGAATTCAGTCCCTTAGACTCCACCATACAGAAAGCAATCACAATGGAAGAGTTCATTTCCTGGCATGATAGCCAGGAATTAGCAGAAAATTAAGAGATGGAGGCTGTCATCCACGACCCAACTAAGTGTCTATACCATTAGACCCGATGGTACATTCGAATGCAACTCCCTGGGACTTGCTCCTTGAAGATTTGCCGATGAACGTTTATTAGGACTCTTAACTTGGTTCAGGTGGCAAAACTTTCAAACTCCGCATCCATTCGCAGAAGCTAGGATCATCGAAGTAAAGGAAACTGCTTTTCAACTTCGTTCTCTGTTCAGCAGTCAACGTCCGTAGCTGTGGAAATCTAGCTTCCTGCAATGTCATTTGAGCAAAGTTACAATTTTGGATGCCCTATAATGAGAAGGATTCTATCAGAATTGAAAATTCTAACAAGGCAAAACTCGCAATGTTAATAAGCAAGAAGCAGCAGTCAAGTTTTACTTTCGCCACCTTTGATCCCTCCCTCACACTTTAGTTCTCATCGTTCTCTAGATAAACTTGTTGTATATAAATTTTCTCAGATATAACAACAGACAAGATAAGTTCACTTGCCATTTTGGCAGTGGAAAGAGGACTCCTCCTTTCAATCACTATAAAATGATAAGAATCTGTTACATTTAGCTTGCATTGGTCTGAGATTCGCTAAAAGAAGCTCTATCTACAGTCACATGTGATTTCGAGACAATTTCAGTTGTTTTACCTCAAACCATGTCTTGTTAAAATATACAAGACCTAGAGCAGTTAAGTTCCCTAAGTTACAAAAAATTTCAGAGCACAAGAGTAGCAATGAGAAATGCCAAATGAATAGTAAAACCAGGATTGCGGTGTTAGTTAATGGGTTTTATAAGGAATTAGTTTACGGAAGTTCGATAGACCAAATTAACCAGTTCAGTCTATCAACACTCCCTAAGTAACAGCCAACAGGCAATAACCAAAGGTAGATAAAGAAACAAGGAGAAAGCAACTTACTAAAATAGAAGAGAAATATTTGAGGAATCAACGGATTTCTTTCCCATGTTTGGTTGGCTTAAATATTTTGGAAACAGTTTCCTCATGAACTTATTTTCCTCCAATTGGAGGAAAATGATTTCGGTATCAAGAGAAAGGAAAGCATTTTCCAAAACTCTTTTTCAACCATCTCCACTCTATTCCTCGTAGGGCTGTGCATAATTTGGTAAATACTGAATTACCCTACCGAAACCAAAACTTTTGGTATTTGGTATTCGGTATAGTATTCAGTTTAAGTTTTTTTTTAAATTGATATTTGGTATGGTATTTGGTATTTTAAAATGAAATGCCGAAATATACGTTATATTACACAACATACATATTATTAATTATAATATATTCTAGAAAATCTAAAATTTTACTTTCTTTTACTCTCTAAGTTCATCAGTTAACTCTAAGCAAGTAACGAGACATTTCTAATGATCAAATTTATTCCTTTATCTACAGTTTTCTCTCTCTCTAGATTGATATTTGCTGATTTTCGACAAAATTTTTGTCAACAAATGTTTTTAGTTTTGCATTTTTTAGTACTTTAATTAAGAATATTACATTCTATGCACTAGTTAGTATTCAAACCAAATAAACCGAAGTTACCGAACCGAATAAACCGAAATCGTAAGGAGAAAAACGAACCATACCGAATTTAATTAGGTACAGTATTAGTATAGTATTTTAAGAAACTGAATACCGAACCGAAATATCTAAATACCGTACCGTACCGACAAACACCCCTAATTTCTCATCCCCACCAACCCACCCATCCCCCAAAACCCCGCTCCAACCCCCAAAAAGAGAGTATTTTCTTTTCAACCAAAAAGAGAGTATTTTCTTTTAATTTATGGAGCGCAAATTTCAACGTTGTTTTTGCGTAAAAAGTAAAGTAACACATTAGTTCTTTTGGTTTGGTTTTGTGTGAATTTTCAGAAGAATAATTAAATTCTTGAAGAAAATAGAGTTCTGAAATCATTGGGTATTTTTATATTATTTTTTTGGGGGGGGGGGGGGGGGGGGGAGCATAAGAAACATGGGGACTTGGGGGAAGGGGGTAAGGAGAGTAGCATAAAAAATTATTTTCTACTCCCTGACCGAACATTAGAAAATATTTTTTCCGGAAAAAGTTTTCCATTCACCAACCAAAAAAAGAAAAATAAGTAATAAAACCACTCATTTTCCATGAAAATATTTTCCATGCAAAACATTTTCTTTCGTACCAAAGACACCCATAATCTGCTTTGCAAGTCCTTTTCAGTTTCAAGGTATGACGATATACGGCCACAAACATTTAAGTGTAGGCATTTCAAGAGAAACTAACGTCTATCCAAAGTAAGATAAGATAACCCCCTCCCCCGTGCAAAAGATAATAACAATAACCAGTCCTTTATATTTAAATTTCCTTGTAATATCACCAAACCAACAACAACAAAAAACCTAGTGTAATCCCACAAATGGAGTCGGGGGAGGGTAGTGTGTACGCAGACCTTACCCCCACCTAAAAGGTAGAGAGTCTATTTTCGATAGACCTCGGCTTACAAAAAGCAGTTAGAAAAATAAAAAAATAACATAAAGCATAGCACCAAACAATAACGACAACAAGATAGTAAGAAATCGAAACAAAAAAAACAACAGGTGAAAAGGACTAACACTAATAATCTCAACTACCTACTAGTTGTCTACCTTGATTCTCGACCTCCACACCTTCCAAATAGGATCATGTTCTCGGTAAGCTGAAGTACCGTCATATCTCGCCTAATCACTTCACCCCAATACGTCTTTGGTCTGCCTTTACCTCTTTTCAACCCCTCAACCTCTCACACCTCCTCACTGGGGCATCTTCCCCCTCTTCACATGCCCAAACCATCTAACCTGAACTTCTCGCATCCTGTCCTCCACCAGACATACACACTCTCACTCTGGTCCGGATAACTTCATTCCTAATATCACCAAACCCACCCACCAAAATTCTATATGTGAAGTTCATTTTTGTTTTATGAACTTCCTCTCAAATTATCTCAAACATAATTTGATAGTTATCGGCACAGAAGCAAGAGCTTTTTATAGTCTTCTGGCCAATTCTCAGAAGCTGCTACATGCGCTAACTCGTTATCAGTTGCTGAGCTGGTTCCTTTCACTGATGAGATCCTTTCAACACTATTTTTTTGTGTTTCTCAGCAATATTATTACGTCCTTGGTTATGTCTAATTTCAGGAAAGATTGCATTACTCTTCTTCTTCCTTGTAAGGTTTCTATTCAGATGAATCTTCTTTATAAGTTTATATGTTGAAATTTGGACAACAATGTTCATACAATTGCATTGATTTCCCTGACACTCTGCATAGCTTACTGGTTCCTTCTATTGGTAACTCTAATATCTTGAATGCCTAGATTCTGTTATCTATCAATTTGTTGGCATAACTACTACTCTCAGAATACCAGATTGAACATTTGCTTCACAAATCTAAGCTCGAAAAATTTTCACCGTTATGAAGTATGCAGACCTCTCCATCGTAATATGGTGTATGTTATTATCCGAGTAATAACTCTTGTTTGTGCTTTTCAGTTGGCCACTTCATTTTTTGTCATCGTAACACAGTTTAATTTACTCTCTAAATCAAATGTTTAAACACCAGAATATCGCTGGATCAGTCCTTTCAAATCATAGTTAATAACTCATTGCCGCTCAACAGTCCTACTCAAGAACAGATAGTACGTGAAAAGTGGCTAATGACGGGCATAATTGAAATCCATTTACCTGTTCATAAGGAGGGTCCTTGTGTGCCGGTATCAGCCGGGAAACAAAATATCGAGCCTGAGAACTCCCTTCCTGTGGCATACCAAAATTTAAATATCCTTTTTCGTCATATGAGAATGCATAGTCTTAAAATCAAGAGCAAGGATACCTTGAATGCAAGAATCCGAGGAGCTGGAAACCGCACTTCTGTGAGCTCTTCAGCTAAAGTTCTGCAAGCTGCCAATGCTGCTGCACCTTTACCCTCCTGGGCGTCAAGTTCCGCACCCTGAACACATCCGATGAAATGAAATGGAATAACATCCAAAAATAAACAAACAAATATCAAATAAATAAGATAAACCCAATTAAAAAATACAAAAGAAAGAAAAGAGAAAATCATAAAATTCCTAATGTTCAAAGTTACCAAATGACTCTTTTTAATTAAGGAAATCTGACAAGTGACATAGGACCACCAAAATTTGAAATTGGACAACTGTATTTCATTCTAAGTAGCATCAAAATGAACCTAAAGCAGCTAAAGAAAAAAAAAAGGAGTAGCTTGCAAGCCATCATCCTGGCAAAATGACAGCAAATACGTAAAAAATGAAAAGGAAGCACAGACATGAAGATATAATATATCTGAAAGTCAATACCAGGTGCATTCGACGTCTACTTGAAAGTTGATCTCAACCAAAGATTTCACAGATCAGGTTTGTAAATTTGAGATCGAGAGGGGGGCATGATTATAATTTGGATGCACTAAGAAATGTCTAGATTCTAACGAGCATTTGCAATGGTTAATTCAAGGTAAAACAGAGAATAACTTATTATACCATCAGCTATGAGAATTATTACATCATCCACCCTTTTTCGTTTTTCTTAATTATGTACTACAACTCCCAGGGCCGGTGATCTTGAAGGTTCTTCAGATTATTGCAGTGCGGGACATTCCAGTCCATAGTTTACCCTTAATTTCATTTTTACTTCCCAAAATGTGAGCCCTTCATAGTCTACATCAAATCACTGGTGCGCACCCTCTGTAATATTTACTCCAGCACCTAATTAGTGCTTCTAATGAGTTCTACGATATCAATAAAAGCTATCCGTTACTTAACAAAAAAGGGCCCAGATAACAACAAAATAACAAAAACAACCCAGTGAGTTCCCACAAGTGGGGTCTTGGGAGGTTAGAGTGTACGCAGACCTTACCCCTACCCCGGAAGGTAGAGAGGCTGTTTCCGAAAGACCCTCGGCTCAAGAAAAGATAACAACAAAATAGAAAATAATATTACTAGACGTAACCAAGCATGAAGGTTCTTGAGCTGAAGAAGGAAAGAAAACAAGCAAGAGAGAAAAACTAAAGGATCTTATTGATAAAGAAAAACTAAAGGATCTACTAGAAATGCAAAATGCAAGTAATTAAATGGCAGTTAAAAGAAAGAGGTAAGTTGCATACCAACCAAATGAAGACATCAGTGCCATGATCAAGAACAACTGCTGCATCAGATTGCATAGCAAGGTCATAAGCAGGTAGTTCCTCAAAAGTGCCACCTTGTCTATGCATCAGACAGCGAGGAGCCACCATTCGGAGGGACAAATCAAATCCTGCATTCAGAAACAAGTTTCGCAACACAGATCTCTCATCCTCATGACCAAGAATGCTTCCCAGAAGTGGCCCCCTTCTAAGATGGAATAAGAGTTCTGGTAAAACAGAGAGCTCCCTAGGAAACCGATAGAGTTTTGATTTGGGCATTTGAGAACCAAATTTGCTTGTGATATCTTTGATTCTTTCATCAACCGTGACTCGCATATCAAGTGCATCATTGGCATACTTGGCTCTCAAAAGTGTCCTCTTGGCAATAAGAACAGCAGCCACTTCATCTTGAACACTCTCAAGATATGATGAAACACTGTCCACAGTAGGCAATCTAACAGTGATGACTCTGGTGATATCTGATTGGTAGACATCAGAAAACTTAAAGGCAAACTGGAAATATACAAAATCGCGCTTAATGTCTCTCTTGGTTTCCATGGATAACGCAAAACTCTGTGTTTCTTCGACGCTTAGCATTTGTATGACAAGAGCGTCGTCATTTTTGAAAGTTTCATTGCTGTCAACGTGTGCCTCTTCACCAGGGCCTATAACTTGACTAACAAAAATATCTTCAGAACAGCGGACCTCCAGTAAACCATGTGAACCTGCAGCCCTCCCAGATGCTCTCTGCAAGTTCACACCAAAAGCCTCTCCGAAGTCATCGTGAAGAATAAGTACACCCCCAGAGGCTTTTGCAAGAGGCTGCAGGACAGGCACTCTTACTGGACATGTGCCTGCACATAATATGTCGATAACTGTGTTCTTCCTGAACGCCTCACGACCTAGGGTTTCCATCCACTTCAATGCAATTTTCTCCATATGAGCATAGTTTGGATGAGAGAAAGAATACGGAACCAAACCAGGGCCACATGTATTTGGTCCACCAGCACACACAATAATTCTGCTGTTTCCACCGGGCCTTTTAACAACACCCTGCGACATTTCTGCCGATGGACCTTGAATAATTGCAGAAGCAACTTCAACTGCTGTACCCAGGCAACGGTCTCTAGAAGCTTCTGCAATATCAAGTTTGTATGGCCTAAATGATGAGAATATTGAGTGTGCGACAGGAAGAGATGCGTGCATAGGAGACAAGTATATCCCGGTCCCATAAATCAATGCTTTCAAGGACTCCTGATCTGGTGATTTGTTACCAGGAAATACATCAGCTGATGCCACAGATTCTTCTGAAAAATCATAAACTGAAACGGTGCTGCCATACGTGACAATCCCGAGTCTTGTAGTTGGAGGCAATGAATCCACAAATGCGTGCAAAGAGCTCTGGAGATGCTGGAGATGAGGTTCATCTAAACACTCATCTATTACAAGAACAACAGGTGCCGAAACTCTGGAATCAGACACTGGGAAAAAACCAGGCCTCTTATTCCCTGTCTGGACATAATCAACTGAAGGTAATGATAGTTCCGGCACATTGCGAAGTTCTTCCTTGCTGGAAGCTACATAGTCCCCTTCACTTCCGTTGAGATCACGACATATTACACACTGCCACTGCCCTGAGCCAGGTAAAATGTTGCTATAATGATTTGCATATGCTCCACAATTATGGCAACGATGGGGATCACGTTGTATCATTTGAGGACCAGGTGACATCTCCCTTCCGGAGGAAACTAATGCCCCAAAGCCTAGAATTGGAATATTTGCAAGTTTTTTCTGCTTCAACACCTTCAGAAGACAAGCCAATCATCAGTAAGAATAAATGACTAAATGTAAACAAAAACAGACTGTAACTTCAAAAAATGACCTGTAACCGCACGGCTCATAGTGAAATGAATTACTAACAGATTTATAAGGATAAAACACTGCCACAGAAATAAGTTTCCATACCTTGTGAGCCGAGAAGAGAACGTTTGGAGATTCCGTAGCAGGTGTCCAATCTTCAGTAGCATCAGAACTCTGGTGATGCAGATCAACAGAGCCATTCGAGAACTGGGGAGGTGATGACGTGGGGAGAGACGAAGCAGAGGAATAGGCAACAGGCTGCGGGGTGGCTGGAGAAGTTCTGAACGGAACAGCAGCAGGTTGGAGCGGTGATGAAAACACAGGAGGTCCAGGTGGGGTACTCAAATGGGGAGCAGGGCTTCCTGTTCTAACTCCATTAGCAGGTGATGGTAAATTAGGTGTCTTGATAGATGGAGAAGGAATCTGGTTTGGTTGTACAATTGGTGGTGGAGGAAATATAGGACCTGTTGATGTTGTTGTTGGGAATGGAGGAGGACTAAAAATTGGTGACTGAGAAGTGCCTTGCTGAGGATGTGGTATAGTGACTGAGTATCCAACCGATGATTCCGGTCGTTTCGCCATCAAAATGGCATCAAAGGAAAACCTTTTTGCAGTCTAGAGGATTTAAAGAAACCAAAACCCTCCACAGCCACATCCAAGATCTCCTCGGAGACTCTAGGTTCAAGAAAAATTGGAAATAAATGTCAGTAAAATCTACACGAACACCACAGTTAAAAAAGAAAAAGAAAAATGAGGATTACATCTTAAAATCACAGAAGCTATACGTATAATTCAATATATTCAAGAATTCAGTTGATCATAACATGCACCTAGAGAAACAGTAAAGATGTCAATTTTACCAGAATTTACCGCACACCCAAGTTGGAATTTACCCAGTGAGGTCTTTTCTCCGGGATAATAAATTTAATCAAGAAAAAAAAAACAGAATTATGGAGTCGGACCAAATTGATAAAAGAGGACAGTCTTGAAAATTTCGTAGGTAATTACATTTTAAGTAGAGAAAATTGACATACCTGATTTCCAATTGATGCTGGGATTTGGTATCAAGGAACTGAAGATTAATTTTTGGAGAGTTCCCCAGAGACGGGGAAAGTAACCGGCAGCTGCTCTCTCTCTCTCTCTCTGTGAGCACTTGTTTCCCTAGGGAGAATTAAACATGGCGCGTCAATGGGTGCGCGTGGGATATTGATCAAGGATTTAAGCAATTTAATGTATATGTCCACGGTGGCAGTAAGGCTTGTTACGATTGGCTGATGATACGAAGGCATCGAGCGTGTATTCTTAGATTGGCCTTTTCAAACGTGGCTCGCTGCTTCTATGCCATGGCGCACCGCAGAAAGAGTAATCTTCTTTTTGGCCAATACATCAATAGTCCTTTAAACTTGTATCACTTTTCACTTTGATATTTTTTTTATTGTGATTCATTTGAATCCCAAAATAAGTGTTTTACTATGTCATTTAGACATAATTTGATGATGTAGCATAGTGCATATAGTATACTACTTCTATGAGCGTGAGAGATCAATATTTTATTTTTTATTTTTTTTTCTTTCTCCTCCTATTCTTTGACAAGCAGAACACAAATGAGGTCGCCGAAAAAGTCAGAACTCCGGTCAAGTCCAAAGAGGCGACAAGCAACAGCACGGCAACTTCTCAATCATACTCCACACAATTCAGAAGAAGAACGAAGCCCTTTTTTTCGAATTTTTCTAACTTTTGAAACAAATTAAGGAAATGAAAGAACTGAATTTTTTTCATTGTTCTTGCCGTTTTTTTACTTTTGCCCGTTTTCTCTCTTTTTCTTCAGATCAGTGTTTGCGACTCTTGTCACTGCTGGAGGTGTCTTCTAGGTTCAGGGGGTGCCGGCGACTGGTGGGTGTGAACGGAAGAAACCTGGAGTCGCTGGCAACTGGTGTGTGTGAACGGAAGAAAGTTGGAGTTGTCGTTGGTGGGTGGTCGTTTGTGGCGTGAAGAAGAAGATGGGGTCTTGGAGAGGTTGAGGTCCTAGGGTTCAGGGGTAGGGGTGGCGGCGACTGATGGCTTTGGGTAGGGGTGGCGGTCTGCGGTGGCTGGCTGTGAGGAGAGGTCTAGGGTTTTCAGGTTATGGAGATGAAGGTTGTTGATTTTAGAGGTGGTGGGCGGCAGTTTTTGGTTCGAAATAGGGAGGGTGGCAGTCTGATTCTTTATCGGCTAGTTGGGGAAGATGATAATGACCTAAAATGGTTCTTTGATAGTTGGGGAAGATGACAATGGCCGAAATAGCTTTTTTGATTAATTAATTCAAGTTAAATCCACGTGTCTCTTTTTTATTCGTTATTAAGGCGAGTGAATTACACGCATTGCTTGTGTTTGGCTGCTTATTAATTTTGTGTTTAAATGACACATTAGAGGTGTGGTTGGAGTGTTGAACTGGAACGGACTTAAGATGGAGTGCCAAAGTGAAAAGTAAGGACAACTTTAAGGGGCTTTCGATGTATTTGGCCTTTCTTTTTCTTTCTTTTGGAAAGTCTCAATGTAACATTCCCCAAATCAAGTTAGATTACCCATTAATAGTTGTTATATATTTATACTTGTATTGATAAAAAAGAGTTTCACACGTAAACCAGCTTTTGACAACTCAGCTAGTCACGTGTACACAGGAAAACACGATAGCTGGAAATAACTCTTTGAAGAGGTACGGTGCAAAGATACACGGTTCAGTAAACCCACGAACTTATCAGCAATGGGAAGTCCAATTTGATCAAAACGGGAGAGAGGCACGGTCAGAATGAACTTAGACAAAGCTACGGGCAGATTCACGAACCCGCAGTTGATTACTCGAACGCTATGTAACCGAACCCCTATTTACGTTATCCTTTGTAACGCCTCATTAATGTCATAATTAGTCATTAATGAGTAACCATAGCAGTTGCCATACATTATAAGAATCTCCTATATAAGGGAGGAGAATACTGCTTGTAAAGGCATCCGATTCTCAAAATACAATCAATTTCGATCTTTTATTTCTGTAATATTGTCTATTATTCATTTTTCCATTATCTCGATTATCAGTAACCCGTATTCATCTTAAAAATAAGCTTTAGTCAAAGGGTCTAATTCGTTGGTTAAACAATACTAATAACTAATTTTAAGACACACGTGACGCGCTTGTACCATATATTAATTTATCTATATCTATATTATTTTATAAAAACATAAACATAATATCGTTTTATAAAAATAACCTTATAATATTAAGCATAATAACTCATAATAAAAGGACATAACCGAAATTCTAGATATTAGCCTTATACTCCTATT
The DNA here is from genome assembly GCA_005239505.1 of Nicotiana paniculata. Lineage (NCBI taxonomy): Eukaryota > Viridiplantae > Streptophyta > Magnoliopsida > Solanales > Solanaceae > Nicotiana > Nicotiana paniculata. The sequence goes on from ML307992.1 coordinate 117,117, forward strand.
AGTTTTAGGACAAGAATACTACACATTAGGAATCCTACATGATTACAATTAAGAATCCTATTAGTATAATTAATTTCGGGTTGTCTAATTCATATAAAATTTAACAAGTAGATATCGTTAGTCATGTAATCCTATTACTTTTAGGATGTAGTACGAATACAATGTTTGTTTATCCCTTTATTATATATGAAGTTTATTGTTTTAGCTCCAATTTTGTTTATCTGGAAAGACCTAAAAATGCCACTCAATTAATGAAAATAGCCTATCTATGCCTTCCATTAAAAGGTCGGCATATCCATGCTACTAACGTTATACTTTTGGCTTATTCATGCCACTAACCTTATATTTTTTGTCTATTTATGCCATTGTTCACTAACAGTTCAATTTTTTTATTTTTAAATAATAAGAATTGATTTTCAACCCCACATTTGCCACGTTACTTTGTATTATTGGTTCTTCTTTACTTGACCCTACATTTTTTTAACCCTGATTTTGTATAATTAATCATGCCCATCCCGATAAAATTCAACCATCTTTTAACCCAACCCCTAATTCCTTGTCACGACTCAAAATCCAACTAGTCGTGATGACACTTAACCCAACCAGCTAGGTAAGCTAATTAACAACTATCAAATTTAATGAGATTTTTTAAGACAAATAAATGATACAATAGTTGAACCTTATAATTTTCAAGGACTGGTAGTACAAATCATGAGCTTCTAAAATTTAGTTTTTACAAAATAAATTGAAATAAACACAAGATCGGTCTAAAATAAATACAAATCATTGTAAAAATCATTGTTCAGTTTGATTTGTAAAAATCATTGATTCGGGTTCAAACTGAACACTGATATTTATAATTATTTGTATTTATTTGAAACCGATTTTGTGTTTATTTCAATTAATTTTGTAAAAATCTAAATATTAAAAGCTCATGATTTGTACTGTTAGTCATGGAAAAATGTATTAAGTTTCAGTTATTTTATCATTCATTTGTCTAAAAAAACCTCATTAAATTGGATAGTTATTAATTGACTTACCTAGCAGGTTGGGTTATGTGACATCCTGACTAGTTGGATTTTGAGCCATGGCAAGGAATTAGGGGTTGGGTTAAAAGATGGTTGGATTTTATCGGGTTGGGCATGATTAATTATACATAATCAAGGTTAAAAGAAATGTAGGGCCAAATAAAGAAGAACCAATAATATAAAGACACGTTGCAAATGTGGGGGTTGAAAAATTAGTTTTTATTATTTAAAAATCAAAAAACTGGACTGTTAGTGAATAACGGCATAAACATGCCAAAACTATAAGGTTAATGGCATGAATAGGCCAAAAGTATAATATTAGTGGCAAGAATAGGCCGACATTTTAACAGATGACATATATAAATTATTTCCGTTAGTTGAATGGTATTTTTAGGCTTTTTCCAATTATTCTTTAATTCTGTTATCCTGACTTTTTTAACTTTCCCACGCCATCAATGCATTTCCTTGTAACTATCGTATTTTACCTCATCGTATTAGTGCTCAATGTTACCGTTATTTCATTATTTGTGAAATTGTGCACAAATTTGACTAAATTTTGCTTAGTTGAATATTATAATGGTTTAATTGCAATTAAATAGAGATGCAATTAACGAGTTTTTTGACATTAGAATCCTTTTTAGATTTCTTATTTGCAAAAGATAGATCTCTTATATATAAAAGTAAATATTTCGTACGTAAAAAGAGATAAAATAATAAAACTAAAAACAAGTTTGTAAAGAGTCATAAAATTATTTGACCCACATTCATAACTATTAACAAAATGGAAATGCCTAAAAATGTCACTCAACTAACGGAAATGACATATCTATATCATCCATTAAAAGGTCGGCTTATCCATGTTACTACCGTTATACTTTTGGCTTATTCATGTCACTAACCTTATAATTTTGGTATATTTATGTTATTGTTCACTAACAGTTCAATTTTCTGGTGTTTAAATAATAAAAATTATTTTTTCAACCCCACATTTGTCAACTATCCAATTTAATGAGATTTTTTTAAAATAAATAAATGATAAAATAACTGAACCTTAATACATTTCTTAAGGACTGATAGTACTAATCACGAGCTTTTAAGATTTAAATTTTTACAAAATGAATTGAAATAAACACAAGATCGGTCTAAAATAAATACAAATTATTGTAAAAACCACTGATTCGATTTCAAAGTTTCTAAAGACCCATAAAATTATTTGACCCACATTCATAACTAATAACAAAAATATGATATGATATTAATTCGTGTAAATTACATGAGGATGACTTATGGAAAAAATAATCGACATAAATGTTAGTGCACATTCGACCGATCTAAAGCAGGACTCCAAGGTAATCAAATACTACTAGAGATGGACCATCGAATTTGAAGGAGTTTCATAAATTCACAATTCTCATGCATGTCGTGTATTCTTCTTGTTATCGCCCCTGTGTTAAAACTCAGAAAAAACCACATAATTATTATATTAAAAATTATATTTGAGTTATATATAAATAAAAGTTAAAGTGTAAGTTCTTGAACATAATCATTCTTGATTCTACTTAATTAACTCAATAAAGAAATAAATTATGTTGCAAAGAGATTCTCCATTATTTGAGTAGATATATTCAAAAGTTTTGATACATCTCCGGTTGTATTAAAATTTATTTTTTGGGAGGTTTGATTTCTAGAATAACAAATCCTATTTTTCTTTTTTTTGATAAATGATTTTCACTTGTCCTATTTTTTTCACGGAAGGAAATAGTAGAAGGAGAATTAATATACACAAAACTATAGATATAAATTGAGAGAGGATCATTGAAAAGAAAAAAAACATATCAATCGTATATAATTTGAAATCATGCGTGTCGGTTTTATCTCAAATTTGATTAGGACATATCTTATTTGGAATAAAAATTTTAATAGTTTTGAAGTCCTAAATAATATCACTTAATTCGTATATAGTACAAATAAGAAATGATTAAATAACTAAAATTTAAATTTTAAAGTATTAAATATTAGAGATATAATGAAATAACTATTTTGTCTAGTTAAAAGATAAAAAAAATGAATAATATTTAACTAAAAGACTTCGTGTTGTTAATATATTTATCTATCAGTATTATATTAAAAGCACGAAGCCCTTAATGTCGTCGTCTTTGTTACCTTTTAAATATATTTTACATTGGATTAAATTATAAAATCAAAAAACTTTCCAAATATTTAGGAGTACTAAATCAAAGATAGTTTTTTAAATAGTAACTATTATTGGAGAAAATAGGAATTATTAATATGTGATTAAAAAAATAATTACCATAATTAAATTTTAAAAAGTACCGAAATTACGGTAACTTATATTCCCGTTAAAGAATAGGAAAATGACTTTTATTTTTTGGTAAAAAAGAAACTAATATTATTACTAAGAATATGTATTAATTTGACTTTACAAAATACAATTTAGTTACAAAATTCATCTTGTAGCTGATAGGATACTTTATAATACGTCGCTAATTTTGTCACTGAATATGATTAGCGATGATTTTTTATTATTTAGCCACATAATTGATCCATCATTCATTTTTTTGTTTGTTTGTAGTTGACATGTCTATAATAAGTACCTATACGGTCATTTTGATACGAAATCAAAAAATATTAAAAAGGCGATACATGATAGAACACTGATCTTTTATAGATTATCTCGGTTGTTTTCATGCTTTAACTAGACCACTCGCTACTTTTTAACTAAACTAGTCTTAGATTACGCGTGTTGCGCGTGTGTATAACTCAATAAATATAATTTTTTTAAAATTATATAAATATTATATTAAAAAATTTACATTTGTGTTATTACATAAAAGCTAAAAAATGTCAGATAAGTGAAGAATAATTAAATTAGTAATTTAATTAATTTGACTCTTAATATTATATTATAACCAATTTTTCTCTTATTTTCTTATTTCTTTGTTGCCGATTCTCTTCTTAGCATAATTTATGTACATATTATGTCAATCTGAAAAATAATTTTATTTATATGATAAATTGGTAAAAAGATTAAATTGAATTATTTTGCTAATCGTTAATTCATAGACGTAATTATTTTTTCTCACATAAGGAAATACTTTAGTTTCTTGTTGATTTGAATTGTTAATCCTAGCTCATACCAAATTTCAAATATTTAGTAATTATTATTTTATAATATTTTATTTTTAAATGGCAATAAAACGATAAATCTTTTATTTTTGAATTTCAATGTTTGCGGAACTTAATTTCAAAAGATAAGAAAATGAACGACATTTTCTGCTTTTAATATAATAAAGGGAAGTTGGGCGTTCTTTCGAAGTAACCATAACCTAAGATGTAACTATTAAGTTGTTGATATATTTTCATCTTTCCATTAAGGACATGGATTCCTCGATCAAATTTCTTTATGAATTTGTCGTGAAAAATATTTGGATGTGCTGAAGATAATTATCATCTTTGCCAAAGACTTGTCAAGAACTGAATACACAACACACACCAGTCGTTATTAACTTCCATTTGTTATTTAATAATTTGTGGTAGTATTACAAAAGGAATCAACCTTTGGAATAAGTTTTAATCTTATTGTTTACCCGAAAATTTGGATAACAATTAAACTTATATCGTGGTTTTAAGGATATGTGATTTCACCCAATACTAATTGATAAATGAGAAAGTAAATGACATACTTGAACTGTAAAATAAATAAACCAGTGCGCGAGTTGAACCTCGACCTCAAATTAAAGTACTCTCGAGGTGATAATAGTATAAGGGCAATAAAGATAAAGTAATTATGATGAACAATAAGCAAGGAAGAAAGAATTTTATAGTGTTTCTTAGTGAATAATGAGGATTACAAATGATTGGAACTCCTCTTTATATAGTAGAGGAATCCTAATTACGGTATACTTCTAATTACAAAAGGAAATCGCATAAATAACTAATTAACCGCTGATGATTTGATATGTTCCGAGATTCACGCCACGATCCTCGACCAATCACGGACATCTCGCTCTTTCTATTATTTAGCTATCCCCGATGCTACTCGAAGTTGATCTCCCTTGGCTTTGATCGAATCGAAGTTATTCATTTCATTCACTATTGGAGCCCCTACTATTACTATTCAAGACGAAAATAAGATTGACCTCGATCTCGAGAGAGACTTCAATCTCGAACTCATCGCCTCGGTTCTTCGAAGCAAAATTCGCGTCTCGATCAAATAGTGAAATTGGGTAGCCCCGATTTTTACCGTATACAGATAGTCCCCCCGTTTCTTGAAATATAATGATAAGAAACGAATTGAGCGTTCGATTTTTCTACGACCCAAAAGACAGTGATGTCACCCCCGTGACGTAAGCGATGGAAGTGGATGAAAACGTCTCATCTGTACAGTTTCCCAAATTATAATGAGCGTAAGTTGGCAGTCGGCCACTAGTACCATTGAACCGCCACCGTAAATCCATAAATAGGGATCATTTTCGTTGATTCACACTTTACTTTCATCTCCATTTGTTCTTCTAAACCTTTATCTTTCTCATATTCTTCTCTTCCGTTACTACTTGGGTCATCGCCGCTAGTTCCAAACCACCAAAACTCACTACCTTCCTCTTTCTTCAACCTATATAATGGCAAAAACATCCAAAATTGTTCCACAAAAAGAAAAAGCTTCCTCTTTTTCTTCACGACCGTCCGATGATAAAACACCGGTGGAACCGCACGGAGTATGTTCCCAGCCCGTATGTTCTTAAATATGACTTCAAAATCGAGAATTCTCCATCGGTCCCTGGTCGATGTGAGCACGTATCAAGGTATATCTGCTCGATAACTGTGGGATATCTCAAGGATATCAAAAGGGATTGTAACTGGGCGAACAAAGTTGTAGAGATCCCTTCTCCCTAAGAAAACATTACTACCCACGTGAAAGAGTATCTAAGTGTTTACACTTATCCTTTCACGTTGGGCCCCCTCGATCCGGTCATCATTGACTTCTGTCGTCAATATCAGGTGACTCTAGATCAAATACACCCTTTTTTTTGGCGTATTGTGAATCATGCTCTGGTTCTTCACCAACAAAGTTGATGGACTGTCGTTCACCCTGGATCACCTCATCAGGTTATACAACCCTCGAATCTTTCGAGGGTTGATCAAACTGCAACGTCGAGCAAACAAGGCGTTATTCTCGAGTATCGACAAGGACAAGGACCGGGGGTGGATGGGTCGGTTAGTTCGGGTGAGGACTTGTGACCTTATCCCGAAGGAGAAAATGCCATTTCCCGAGAAATGGAACCCGAAGCGTAAGTAACACTCTACTTGTTAATTTCCATGTTTTCATTTTCTGCTTCATTTAACATCTTCCTTCATCGTGCAGCGGTTGCTTGGATGCCTCGAGCAGTCCCTGACCTCGAGGACTGGGTTCGAAAGCTGGCCTCGACTTCTTGCTATGCTGAGCGCTGTTGGAGCGACTTGGCAAAAGGCCGATGGGAGGCAAAGAACCATGGTAAGTTTCCCGCTTCTTATTTATGAGGCATTGGTTACACTTATTTTACTTAGTCCTTTCTTGTTTGGGCCTGAACAAAGATGAAGTATTGAGGCCTCCGAGTAGCAGGGAAGAGGCTATGGCCCTGGTTCCAAAGCCGGGGAAGGACAATAAAAGAAAGAGGGTCTCAACATCCGAGGACCCCAAACCCAAAAAGGATGTAGCTCGTAAACCCAAGGGTAATGTGATACCTCTGACTGTGGAGTCAGTCCAAAGACTGAGGGAAGAAGAAGATTAAATGAAGGCAGTGACTCGGCGTTGGTGACCCGAGTGAGGAAGACTATCGAGATCGCTAAGTATTCAAACCGGCGGCGGTTATAGAGACCCTGCCTCGCGATGAGGAGGTTTTAAAGAAAGATTCGGGAAAAGTCCCTGAATCACCTGAGGTCGAGGTTGTCCCTCGTCAAACAACAAACATACAAGAGGGGGATTGTCCCGAAACCCCTAGGGACGAACAGAGCGCCACGAGTGACTCGCTTGGGGAAATGACAGCAAGTCACTCACCCTCTCTGCCGTCTTTTCTGAATAGGCCATAAGGGATGCTCGATCCATAAGGACTCCTGAAATAAGAGGAGTCCCCGGCAAGGAGGCCTGATCTCAACGATGCATCCAACCTCTTTGAATAGGCCCATCGTTTTCTGAGTCGAGTAAGTATTATTTATGAAATTTGTTGATGTAGATTTTATTTTTCCTTTTCTCTGTCTAAGTCCTTCTTTTTTATGTAGGATTTTTATAAGTCCCAGACCGACTTAAACCAATGTGAGGCCGATCTCCAACGTCTTTCGGAGGAGAGGAATGCTCTCAAGCTCCTATGTGGACAGAAGGATGAGAAGATCAAAGACCTTTGAGCTGATTTGGCCAGGGCCCGTAAGGAGGAAATCGAGCTGAACTAGCAGGTAATAATTCTCTTGAAAAAACACAGGCTTTATTCAAGGGTGGAAACTAATGCTTCAATGTCACAGTTACAGTAAAAAGTTGAGAAGATCGAGCTATTCCGGAAGGAGGTCGATCAAGCAAAAGCTGATTGCTATAAGTGGAAGGAAGGCATAGACCGCTTTGCTGCGGAGAAAGAGACTGCCTTGGATCAATTGTCATCGGCCGAAGTACAACTTCGAAATGCTAGGGAGAAGTTCTCGGTTCAGGCCAAGAGGATCGATGAGCTCGAGGATGAACTAGCTAAGGCCCAAGCTGAGGCTGAAAAAGCAAAGTCCTAGGCTGACAAGTCGGTAGCCACATATATGGATGATGTCGAGGATGCTCAAGCACAACTGAGGATGGGTACCGATCGAGCACAATGGACTACTGATCTAGCAAAATGTCAATCTCGGAGAGAGACCTCTAAGCAGATTCATGCCCGAGGCTTTGACCTTTTTGAGGATATAACTCAGGCAAAGATACATGAAGCCGATGCTAGGCTATTGGCCTCTTCCGACGGCGATGATGACGATGATGATGATGACGATGAAGGTAGCAAGAGCGGATCCGATAATGGTAAGGGTCCCGAGGAGTGAGTCACCCTCGATCATAGATAGGGATCTTGTATTTTTTTCTTTTCTTTTGTGTAGGACCCTTGTCGGTCCTTTGTCAATACCTTTATTCAAATATATATAAGAATATTTCCTTTCTTGAACTCCGTCTCAATTTTTTCCTTGTGATAATTTCAAATCTACTTTGTGCTTTGTGAAATTTTAACATACTTTATGCTTTGTGAATAATATGTTTAAGACTTCGACTTTTGGGAAACTTGACCAAAGCCAAACTAACACTGCCTTCGTAGTCGAGTGAGTTTACTCAAACTCGAAGTAATAGAACCCTTAGGTTTGAATTGAATGAGAATGGATTCTCAAACTGTAGTAAAGTGAGTTTTTATTTGAACTCGAAGTAATAAAACCCTTAGGTTTTAATTGAGTGAGAATGGGTTCTGGAACTGTAGTCGAGTAAGTTTTTATTTTAACTCGACGTAGTAAAACCCTTAGGTTTGAATTGAGTGAGAATGGATTCTCGAACTCAAAAATGTAATGGACCTTAAGCTCTTTGAGTCGGGCCGATATGGCCTCGGAAGAATGGTTTTTCCCCATTTTCGGCTTAGAGATTATTATATATAGGAATCTTGTTATTCCTTAGCAGAAATTTTTTACCCATAGAGTTTTTTGAGGGTTTAATATTGATCGAAACCCTTTGCTTTTAATGCCTTATCACAAATTATATTTAAATAATTCGATACCTTTTAAGATTTTTCGAGGGATGATATTATCGAAGCTCTTTGATTATTTTGTCGAGTGTAGCCTTTTTTAATCGGTTTTCAAAAGAATTTGAAGGCCTATTTTTATTGCGGAATTCAGACATCTCCGAGCCGCGTTAGTTTGGCCGTAGCCTTTGGGTATATCTCTTGGGCTTACTTTCCTAATAACACTTCGAACGTGTTCAAAGTGTTAATCCCCGAGTATGGTGGCTTTGGCCTATAAAATCGAGGGTTGCCTCTTTGAGTTCTTACAGTTTTGATGTTTGATAGTTCGAACATGTTGATTTTTGATGGCAGTCCCCGAGTATGGGGTTGATCGTTCGAGGTGTAGTTGTACTTGTCCCTTGAGCCAATTTTCACAAGTCATAAATATGGAACTTGTAAAGTAGAAATTTTCATTAAGGCACAGGACATCTGGTAAGGAAAAAGTACTTCTTTCAATAGTTCATACATGCGTACATATTTTTCCATTAGGGGTCGAGTAATCTATACGGACACGGTTCATTTGACCATTTGTCCCGTTACAAAGTTTTCCTATCGAGACCCTGTTGACATGAAGTATTTTACTTGAAAATATAACAACCGAGGGTGATGCCCCCCAATATTCGAGGTTGATTGTAAAGAAACCTCGGATACTCTAAGTCAACACGAACAATGGTTGCCTTGTTAAAAACCTTAATCGGAAAAACCCATTTGAGATAAGACCGATCGAAGGGAAAAATAGTGCAACACGCGCTTTAAGATTCTAATATCTTCCTTCTTGAAGAGGACTTCGATACCTTTTCTCGAACAACTGAAAATAAGTTAGTGTAAAATGTAAATGAAAAAGGAGAAGGTCATACCTTAACAATAACATCGTTTGAGGAGTGAGATGTTCCAATTATTTGGTAGTTGCTCGCCGTCTACCGTGCCAAGCTTGTATGATCCCTTTCCAACGATATCGAGGACTTGATACGGTCCTTCCCAATTTGGGCCGAGTATTCCTTCGTTAGGGTCTCGAGTGTTGAGGGTGACTTTTCTCAGAACCAAGTCCTTGATTCTAAAGTGGCGAAGGTTGGTCCTTCGATTATAATACTTTTCAATGCGTTGTTTTTGCGTGTCCATTCGAATGAGGGCGGCTTCTCATTTTTCATCTAGTAGTTTGAGGCTCGTACTCATAGCCTCGTGATTCGAATCTTTCGTTGTGTATCAAAATCTGGCGCTGGGTTCCCCGACTTCGACCGGGATCAAGGCTTCGGCGCCATATACGAGAACGGTGTTTCCCCCGTACTGGACTTTGATGTTGTTCGATATGACCAAAGGACTTCGTGTAGAATTTCTCTCCATTTTCCCTTGGCGTCATTCAATCTCTTTTTTAGATTCTGAATGATGGTGTTGTTTGTCTATTCGGCCTGTCCGTTTTCGCTGGGATGATAAGATGTCAATAAAATCCTCTTTATTTTTTTATCTTTGAGAAACTTTGTTATTTGCTGTCGATAAATTGTTTTCAATTATCACATACAATCTCGGCAGGTATCCCAAATCGACATATGATGTGATCCCAAATGAAGTCTATAACTTCTTTTTCTCTGAATTTCTCAAAGGCATGTGCTTCAAACCATTTAGAGAAATATTCAGTTATAAATAAAATAAACTTAGCTTTACTAGGGGCCGATGGCAGATGGCCGACGATATCCATACCCCATTCCATAAATGGCCACGGTGATAGGACTGAATGAAGTTGCTCTCCGGGCTGGTGGATCATTGGTGCATATATTTGACACTTATCACATTTTCGAACAAATTGTTAATGTCTTTTGCCATACTGGACCAATAGTACCCTACTCTGATGATTTTGTTAACTGGTGATTCGGCACCGGAGTGGTTCTTGCAAGAACCCTCATGAACTTCTCGTAGGACATAATCAGTGTCTCATAGTCCTAGGCATACTGCTAACGGTCCATCAAACATCATCATGCATAATGTTCCTCCCCATCCAATGTGAATCAAGCAACTTTTGTTCGTAGAGTCCTTGATTCCTTAGGGTCCGATGGGAGCTTTCCGATTTTCAAATACTCAATATATTTATTCCTCCAATCCCAGTTTAGGCGTGAATTTTATTTCGGCGTGGCCCTTTTCGACCATTGACTTCAAGAGTTGAACGACAACCCCTTAACTGATTTCGTTGTCCTCGACTGATGATCCCAGATTCGCAAGGGCATCGGCCTCGTTGTTCTGTTCTTGAGATACATGCTGCAAAGTCCATTCCTTAAAATTATGTAATGCACCTGCAATTTATCCAAATACCTTTGCATTATATCCTCTCGAACCTCGAAGGTTCTGTTTACTTGGTTTACCACCAATAGGGAGTCGCATTTGGCTTTGATGACCTCTGCTCCCAAGCTCTTAGCTAGTTCGAGACCTGCAATCATGGCCTCGTACCCGGCCTCATTGTTAGTCAATATAGAAGTTTTTATAGATTTCCTAATTGTGTTTCCCGTGGGCGACTTCAAAATGATGCATAGACCGGACCATTTCACATTCGAAACACCGTCTGTAAAAAGGGTCCACACCCCCGATGATGTACCCGACTTTATCAAAAGTTCTTTTTCGACTTCGGGTACGAGGGTTGGCATGAAGTCAACCACGAAATCTGCTAAAATTTAAGACTTGATGGTTGTTCAGGGTAGATATTTGATATCATACCCATTGAGTTCGATGGCCCATTTGGCCAATCATCCCGATAACTCGGGCTTATGTAAAACATTATGAAGAGGGTAAGTGGTTATCACGCGTATTGGGTGACATTGAAAATACATTTTTTAACTTCCTAGAGGCACTTATTAGGCAAGTGCCAATTTTTCTAAGTGCGGATACCGGGTTTCGGTCCCGCCTAAGGTTCGACTAACATAATAAACGAAAAATTGCGTACCTTGCTCTTCTCGGACTAGGACACCACTTACCGCGATTTTCGAGATCGCTAAGTATAAGTAGAGCTTTTCATCTGCTTTTGGAGTATGAAGCAATGGTGGGCTCGTGAGGTATCATTTTAATTCTTCTAACGCCTGTTGGCATTCCCAGGTCCAGGCGAAATTGTTCTTCTTTTTGAGTTGTGAGAAGAACCTATGACTCAGATCTGACGATCTTGAGATGAATCGACCTAAGGCAGTTATCCGCCCTGTCAGCCTTTACACGAATTTAACGTTGTCTATAACTATGATGTATTTTATAGACTTAATTTTATCGGGGTTGATCTCGATCCCCTGATTTGACACCATAAAGCCGAGGAACTTGCCTGAACCGACCCCGAAAGCACATTTCTCGGGTTGAGCTACATGTTGTATTTTCTCAGTATCTTGAATGTTTCCTGCAAATGTATCAAATGTTCCTCTGCGCACAGGGACTTAACAAGCATATCATTAATATATACTTCCATTGACTTACCTATTTGTTCTTCAAACATTTTATTTACTAGGCGTTGGTAGGTAGCACCGGCGTTTTTTAGCCCAAAAGGCATTACGTTATAGCAATATGTGCCATACTTAGCGATGAATGAAGTCTTTTCCTAGTCCTCCTGGCTCATTTGAATTTGATTGTAACCAGAGTAAGCGTCGAGAAAACTAAGGGTCTCATGGCTGGTCGTGGCATCGATCATGCGATCGATGTTAGGCAGAGGAAAAGAGTCTTTGGGGGCATGCCTTGTTTAAATCTTTATAATCTACACACATCTTGAGTTTGTTCCCCTTTTTAGGGACTACGACTACATTTTCTAACCATTCGGGATATTTTACTTCTCGAATGGATCCTATTTTGAGAAGTTTAGTTACCTCGCCCTTGATGAATGCATGTTTTACCTCGGACTAGGAGCTTCTCTTTTGTTTTACTGAACTGAACTTCGGGCCCAAACTCAATCGATGTATTTTTATTTCTGGCGGGATCCCTGCCATGTCTAAGTGGGTCCAAGCAAAACAATCCATGTTATCAATAATAAATTTAATGAGTTTCTCCATGAGTTCGGGGGTTAACCCCGTACCCAGGTATACCTTTAGTTCGGGCAGGTACTCGATCAATATAACCTGTTTGAGCTCTTCGACTGTTGATTTGGTGACGTCAGAGTCTTAGGGAATAATGAAGGATCGATGGATCCAATAATCGTCTTCTTCTTATTCCATCACATGCTTCTCTGATTTAGTCGAGACTGGTGTATGTGGTTGCTATTTGTCCTTCTTTTTTCCTTTGACCTTCGATCCCTTTGACAACGATAGTGCCGATATTGATATTACCTCATCGACCATGAACATTTCCTTCGCAGCATGCTGCTTCCCATACATTGTTTTCACCCCGTCTAATATCGGGAATTTCATCATTTGGTGGAGAGTCGAAGGGACTGCCCTCATAGTTGTACCTCATGTCGCCCTCAATTACATGGAACTTGGTTTCTTGAATAGTTCCAGCTACATTCACCGGTAAAATGATCTCGCCTTTAGTTGTTTCATTGGCCATGTTGAAACCATTCAGGACCCGAGTTGCTGGCATGATTTGATCTTGTAGGCTGAGCTACTCCACGACCCTCGATCAGATTATATTCGCCGAGCTAGCTGGATCCACTAAAACACGCTTAACTTGAACATTATTCATAAATATAGAAATTACCAGAGCGTCGTTGTGGGGTTGAGAAATTCCTTCTGCTTCCTCGTCGTCGAATGATACAATGCCTTTTGGAACATAATCTCGGGTTTGATACTTTAGTGCGTTTGAACACGAGCCCTTGTGGAACTTCGACCCCACCGACGATCATATGGATCACATGTTGTGGCTCTTTCTATTCATTTTTCCTATTTGCGCCTGTTTCTCTGAAACGATTCTTGGCTCGATCACCTAAGAACTCTCGAAGGTGACCCTCGTTGAATAGGCGGGCTACCTCTTCTCTCAGTTGCCTACAATCATCGGTTTTGTGGCCATGTGTGATGTGATACTTGAACATCAGACTGGGATTTCTTTGGGAAGGATCGGTCTGTATGGGTCTAGGCCACCTAGTATCTTTGATTCTTCCAATTACCGATACTATACTTGATGCGTCCACATTAAAGTTATACTCCGATAATCGAGGTGTCTCTGTAGGATTTGCGTGTTTATCGAAACCACTTTTGCTCATATGTCCCCGAGAACTCTGTCCTCGATCACTTCTTCGATTGTTTCGGGCATAATTGCGTCCGGGACCAATTTGTGATGTATGGTTGATATCAGTCTTTGTTCGACCGAGGTTCCCTATTGATATATCTTTGATTTTGGGCTGCAGACTTGTTCGAATATAGGAACCGAAAGGAGTTCCTAATTGGTCGTCTTCAACTCTGATCTTCGATTGGTATCGATTGTGTACATCAACCCAGGTTACCGCAGGATATTCGATCAAGTTTTGTTTCAGTTGACGTGATGCTATCGAACTGCGTCCATCAATCCCTGAGTGAAGGCTTGAACAACCCAATCATCAGTGACTAGTGGCAACTCCATGCGTTCTATTTAGAACCGAGACACGAACTCTCTAAGCATTTCATTATCCTTATGCTTTACTTTGAAAAGGTCTGATTTCCTTGCCGCAACCTTTATGGCCCTGACATGTGCTTTTACGAAAGAATTCGCGAGCATGGAGAATGAGTCAATAGAATTTGGTGGTATGGTACCAAATCATTGCCCCCTTCGATAGAGTCTCTCCGAAGTTCTTTAACAAAACTGACTCGATCTCATCATCTTCCAATTCATTACCTTTGATAGCGCACGTGTAGGAGGTGCCATGCTCGTTGGGATCGGTGGTTCCATTGTACTTTGGGATTTCTGGCATACAAAATTTCTTGAGAATAGGCTTCGGATCCGCACTTGGAGGGAACGACTTCTATACAAATTTCTTTGAATCTATTCCTTTCAAAATTGGAGGTGCCCCCGGTATCTGATCAACCCGGGAATTGTACGTCTCCACTTTCTTATCATTTGCTTCAATTTTCTTCTCTCCCAATTTGATTTGTTTTGTGAGCTCCTCGAGCATATTCATTATCGCGAGGTCATTCCCTGATTCATTAGTATTCGACCTTTCTAGTACTGGCTCGGTCCGGCGGGCAATTTTCGGTTTGACCCTACTCGGAATTCGATGCTGATTTTGTAGTTGTGCAATAGCGGCTTGTTGGGCATGTAGAATCTCGAATCACTTGGAGATTAACTCCTCCATCTCCTCCGACATGTGTACCTTGACCACCAAATCGGCCTTCTCTGCATACACTCCCTTCGGGTTCCGCGCCCAGTTTCACATCAAAGCAATGCGTGAACTGACGTCGACTGGGTTGGCAATCGATGCTCCCCCGTGATCAGATTGTGGAACCTCGACCCCTGGAGCAATTACATTATCGTTTTCCCCGTGAAATCTGAGGCCATAGTTACCATGTGTGGGTGCGATTTTTGCGTTTGACATGTTTTTAACCCGAAAGCAAAAATACTTGACAAGAAAAAGCGTAAAGTAGTGTGTGGTATCAGAATCAATATTGAATAATCAGTGTTATCCTTAGCCCCAAGGTGGGCGCCAAACTGTTTACCCTAAAATTTGGATAACAATTAAACTTATATTGTGGTTTTAAGGATATGTGATTTCACTCCAATACTAATTGATAAATGAGAAAGCAAATGACAGATTTGAACTGTAAAAATAAAAAAACCAGTGCGCAAGCTGAACCTCGACCTCGACCTCGAATTAAAGTACTCTCGATATGATAATAGTATAAGGACAATAAAACTAAAGTAATTTTGATGAACAGTAAACAAGGAAGAAAGAATTTTATGGCGTTTCTCGGTGAATAATGATGATTACAAATGATTGGAATTCCTCTTTATATAGTAGAGGAATCTTAATTATGATATACTTCTAATTACAGAAAGAAACCGCATAAAAAGCTAATTAACTGCTGCTGATTTGATCCGTTTCGAGATTCATGCCACGATCCTCAATCAATCACGGATATCTCGCTCTTTCTGTTATTTAGCTATCCCTGATGCTACTCGGAGTTTATCTCCCTTGGCTTCGATCAATACTGACCTCGATCTCAAGAGAGACTCCGATCTCGAACTCACCGCGTGGTTCTTCGAAGCAAAATCTTGATCTCGATCAAATAGTAAAATCGGATAGCCCCGATTTCTACCTATACGCTTATCACAGTTGATACTTTAAAATCTTTCAACTACTGTAAATCTAGCTGATCCTTGATAAATTAAAATAATATTGTAGAATATTTTTATTAAATTTATTAATCGTTGCGGAATTTAACCTGGGTTACGTACTTAAAGAATTTTGTCAAGTTGATTTCAAAGTCGTAAAATCTAACATGGAATTACTCTACGAAGGAATAATTTGTGCTTTTATACAAAGTGTTGGATATGTGAAGAAATAATTCAAGAATTTGTATGTAAACGTTTCTAAAATTACTAAGTAAAATAAGGTAAACAATACATTCCTAAGATACCTAACCTAAATAAAAAAGAAATATATTAATTGATTCTGCATCCTAAATATTAGGAAAATTATTAAATAATATATTATTTGATTCGAAGTCCTAAATAAATAAATATTTTATCTAGTATGAAATCTATTTATAAAAGGTAAAAAAAGTAAACGACATTTCTTTAAGGACCTTTGTGCTTATAATATAGTATATATAGATAAGATCAATATTCGTACTTTTATATACACTACTATCTAGGAACGTGCGTCGCATGTTTATAATGGCACGTGATGATTTAAATATTTATTTATATAAAGGAACAATAAAATTTAATTAATGAATTTATTTTATGTATAATAATATAACAATCATCTAAAGGTCGAAAAAGATTATTACGTTAGCATAATACATGAATTTAAAATAAAAGGAGATCATCAAAACTTACACAAATGAACAATTTTGTCATGTTAGTTAGATAATTATGTATTATAGTTTAAAAGTATTCAGTGTGATGGTATCTTAACGAACACTTCTCTGTGTACAATATTTTTTGTATATATTTCCTCCTAATGCTTTGGTTGCTCTGCCTTAACCAAAACTCTTGTTGTCGATCTCGATATCGCTCTTGAAAGTGCAACATACAATTGTTCGTGCAAGAAAATATATTACAGTAAATTTAGTCCAATATTTAAGATATTTGTCCTTGTGCTTTATTTGTTATATTGTTAAAACATAAACATACTAAAAATTATTTTCACACAACTTTAAAAGGATATTCCTTAGTTTTGGAAGATGAAAGTTGAATTCAGGGATAAGAATATACTTAGACTCATTGACCAGTATCATAATATTTGCATGTATGATGATATTGTCAAAATTACTATATACCATTTATGTGTTATTACATAAGCTATTCGGCGTATTTAAGTTTTTCAGTAGCATGACGAACATAATTTTTTCAAAATTAACCTATATATAGTGGAAGATCAATTTTAACTTAGTCTATTATATATACGCTGACACTAATATACGAAAGAAATAATAAACTTAACAACAAACATGTATGATAGCAAGCCATTTGATATTAAAGTATTTAAGTATTTTTTTTTTGTAATAATTATTGGTATCATTTTCTGCTAAGCCAAAAACTAAAAAATATTTTATTTTTGTTATAGAATTTGCAATCAAACTTTTATTTAGTTGATCAACATATTTATTTCTGCTAGCTAAGATATCTTTTTGATTCTATCCTGTGATTTGCACAAAATGCGTTTTAATCTAATGATAGAAACATTTCTCTTATTAAATGCACTACTATTACCATTGAGATTGATAACTAAGTGTTCAGGAAAACCCAAATTATCTTTTATTGGATGCTCTTATTCGTTTCCGACGCGAAGCAAGAAGACACTGAATACTGGATATATTCTAAACTTTATATTTTTTTGTCAATTGTATCTTTTTCATTTTAGTCCAGAAGTATAACTTTGAAAAGCTAGTTTTTACGGTCTTTCCTTTTGTCAATTTTGGAACTATTGATAGTACTTGAAATAAATCACCTCTCAAACCATTAGTTTTCCACGAAACGGTTCATTAATAAGAACTCCAGGCAAATATTTCGATTGTTTAACACTTTACTATAAGTGCGTCATCTCATATTATCAATTTTGCTTTCCTTATAAATTTAACATCATTGTTCTGCTTTGATATATTCGTGTTGGTTATTTAAGTTGTTTGAAGAGATATATCAAATCTAAAGTGGGTGCCCTCACAATAAAATCGTTGTTGGTACACTACTTGCTATTATTGCTAACAGTGTCATGCCTCTTGATATGATATTTGCAAGTAATGTATGACATAGAAATAATTATTTCGATTCCGCCAGAGGCATCTACAAAGAACAATCCTGTTATACCAGAGTCGACTATTTATAATATAGTCTTGAAGTCCTGTTCTTGATTAGGATTTAGCTTTGATTGTGTTTCCTCAGACACTTGTATAATATTTTGATTCTTAATAATGTACTATCCTTTTTAGTTTGTATTCTAACGCTCTTTCTATAGAATCAATTTATGTAATTATAGAGTCATAGCCTTCTAAGACTTTCTTATCTATTAATAATGTATTTATACTTTTATAATAATATAGGCTCTCCTTTTTCTAAATGGATTTGGACAATATAATACATTCTCAAATTAAATTATTAATAGGACACTATATTACATTTTCGAATTAAATTAGTAATACGAATTTTAAGAAGTACATCATAAAAGTAATAGAATTACATGACTAAAGATATTTATTTATTCAATTTTAGACAATTCGAAATTAATTATACTAATAGGATTCGGTAATCATATAGGATTTCTAATGTGTAGTATTATTTCTTAAAACTACTAGGATTATAAGGCTAATATCTAGAATTCCGGTTATGTACTTTTATTATGAGTTATTATGCTTAACATTATACGGTTATTTTTGTTAATCGATAATAAAGTGCTCTCGCGGTCTTGTAAGCATAATTGTAATAATATAGTAACAACTAACAAGTAAAAACAAAATATTGATGAAATTAAAGTTACAATTTACCTGTAAAAGAATATGGTATTGCGACAGTGGGTGAAAAGAGAGCATAACATCATTTGCATGATTTTTGAAAATGTTGTCGATACTGTGTTAAAATAAACTATTAGAAGAAACAGAAATCAGTAGATGATATGAAATATTCCGAGTCTACAATTTCCTTGTGCGTCCTTAAGGAATTTTAAGCCTCTCACAAGTTGCCAAGGTAATGGATTAAATCCTCCCAGGATGAAACGGAATAAACTTTGTTGCAACAGTGGCAATACTAATTGCAGGATACCAACAAACTCAAAGAACGGAGCAAAATCACACTTACGATTTTGAGAGAGAGACTGCGAATAGAATGCAATATTTTTCAGAAGGAAATTTTGGATTTTCAGTTTGTGAAAAGGAAGCCATGCCTCGGAATGTCTGTTCAGGAAGAGGTGTCTGTTTAGAAAGGAAAGGCAGCGTTTGGATTATACGTTTCAATTAATTCCGTTAATGAACTGACTGGCATTTAATTAACTCTAAAATAATTAATTAAATAACTTTTGTCCAAAAAATAATCTCATCAATCGATCATTTGACAAATCCAAATCCAAATCCAAATCCAGAAGCCGAGCGACGATGATGGTGCGAGGGTTCATTCTCTTCAACTCCTTTTAAGAGCTCTAAGAAATGATTCTATATTTATACACACAAGTGTCGTTGTCTTTCACCAATGTGGTACAAAGTTCATGACAAAACTCACTTGATTCAAATTTTCATTTCCCTCCATTTTATTTCCCACTATTTTCCAATTCACACCCCTTGTCTTTAAAGCCCAATGGCTTTAAAGTCCAACAAACCCCCACATGAATGGGAATGGCTATAACAAGAATGATCATAGATGAAAGCTGTGTGATTTGCAAGTAAGGATTAATTGCATCTGGATAAGTAGGTTTCCCTTTGAACTTTCTGTAGTGAACATATGTCGGATATACTCGGTCAATCGGTAGATTTGATATCTTTGAACCGTCGAACTTTAGTGTATACCTAGACAACCATATGTCACACAACCAACCCTTAACCGTCTTTTGGTTCTCATTGTTGTGTTCGTTTCAGCCATGAACACCGCCTGGTATCATAAGTGCATAAATAATTAACCTTACAAAATTCTCATTGAAGTGGCTTCCATTTCACACTTACATAGGTGATTCCTAAACGTGTAATCCTTTAGATTGACACCACATCAACCTTAGGTAATCATTAAAGAACGTGTAAAGTTCTATCCTTGTTACTGAACATTGTCTTCATCACGAGAAGGGACCAAAGATTTTACTTTGACAATGTTGAAGTGGTCAATTACAACTTTGTTTGAGCTCCTTGAACCTAGATCTCGGAATATCCAAAATTCTAGGTAGAGCTACCGCCATGATGACTTGTCTTCTGCCATAGTCTCATTCCCTTAGATGATTTCTCAACTCCCTCTCTAGTTAGGCCTCTTGTAAGCGGATCCGCCACATTATCCTTTGATCTTACATAATCAATAGTGATAATTCCACTAGAGAGTAGTTGTCTAACGGTTTTATGTCTTCGTCGTATATGACAAGACTTTCTTTTATACATAATGCTTCATGCCCGTCCTATTGCAGCCTCACTATCACAATGTATGCATATAGGAGCCAAAGGTTTTGGCCAGAATGGAATGTCTTCTAAGAAATTTCGAAGCCATTCAGCTTCTTCGCCGGCCTTATCCAAAGCTATAAACTCTGATTCCATTGTAGAGCGAGCGATGCACGTCTGTTTGGAAGACTTCCAAGATACTGCTCCTCCGCCAACAGTAAAAACATATCCACTTGTGGACTTTGTTTCTGTTGAGCCGGTTATCCAATTTGCATCACTATATCCTTCGATAACCGCAGGATAATTATTGTAGTGCAAGGCGTAGTCTTGGGTATATTCCAAATATCCCAGAACTCGTTTCATTGCCAACATTGGTTGTTTGTTGGGATTACTTGTGAATCGACTAAGTTTACTTATTATACAAGCTATATCAGGACGTGTACAGTTCATGATATACATTAAGATTCCCAACACACGAGCATAATCCACTTGAGACGTGCTTTCACCTTTATTCTTTACAAGATAATGGTTTGAGCCAATTGGAGTTCTTGCACTTCTAAATTCCAAGTGTTTGAATTTTTCAAGTACCATTTTTACGTAATGTGATTGAGACAAAGCCANTTAATGTAAACACATTTATCACATTCATTAATCTTAAAGCCGTTTGACAACATTGTTTGGTCAAATTTAGCATGCCATTGCTTGGGTGCTTGTTTTAGTCCGTAAAGGGACTTAACAAGTCGGCACACCTTCTTTTCTTTTCCCGGAACCATAAATCCTTCAGGTTGGTTCATGTAAATTTCTTCCTCCAGATCACCATATAAGAAGGCTGTTTTTACATCCATTTGATGGATTTGAAGACCATACAAGGCGGCTAATGCTATTAGCATCCGAATGGATGTAATTCTTGTTACCGGCAAGTATGTGTCAAAATTGTCAAGACCTTCTCACTGTCTAAATCTTTTGATAACAAGTCTTGCCTTGTATTTGTCAATAGTACCATCATCTTTCATTTTCTTCTTGAAAATCCATTTAGAACCCAAAGTTTTGTTACCTGGAGGAAGATCAACCAATTCCCAAGTGTGGTTTCTCAATATGGATTATATTTCACTATTGACAGCCTCTTTCCAATATTGTGCTTCTGAGGAAGACATTGCTTCCTTGAAGGTTCGAGGCTCATTTCTATAAGGAAAGTCAGAAAATCTGGACCGAATGAAGTAGATGTCCTTTGACGTTTACTTATTCTCGAATTTTCCTCATTAGGCATACCATATGTTGTTTCCTCCCGATGTCGTTTTGAATTTTGGTAGGACAATTCACTTTCTTTTTTATACGGATAAATAGTTTCAAAGAATTCATCATTATCTGATTCTATTACTGTATTAACGTGGATCTCAGGATTTTCTGATTTATGAACGAGAAAACGATATGCCTTGCTATTGGTTACATATCCAATAAATACACAATCAACCAGTTTTGATCCTATCTTCACCTTTCTAGGCTTAGGAACCTGTACTTTAGCTAAACACCTCCACACTTTGAAATATAAGTTGGGTTTCCTTCCTTTCCATTTTTCGTACGGGATGGACTGTGTTTTATTGTGGGGTACACGGTTGATTATTCGGTTTGCTTTAAGTATAGCTCCCCTCCACAAGTTCTGTGGTAAACCAGAACTTATCAACAAGACATTTATCATCTCCTTTAATGTTCGATTATTTCTTTCCACAATTCTGTTAGATTGAGGAGAGTACGGGGCAGTTTTTTGGTGAATAATGCCATTTTCCAAACATATTTGTTCAAAAGAAGATTCATATTCGCCACTCCTATCACTTCTTATCATTTTGATATTTTTGTTAAGTTGTGTTTCAACTCCATTCTTGTATTGCTTGAATGCATTAATTGCTTCATATTTACTACTAAGTAGGTAAACATAGCAATATCTCGTACTATCATCAATAAAAGTGATGAAGTTCTTTTTCCCATTGCGAGATGGTGTAGACTTCATGTCGCAAATATCTGTATGAATTAAATCTAAAGGACTTGAATTCCTTTCGATAGACTTATACAGATGCTTAACATACTTTTATTCCACACATATTTGACATTTTGAGTTAATGCAATCAAATTTTGGCAATACTTCCAAATTAATCATTTTCCGTAATGTTTTGAAGTTGACGTGGCCTAAGCACGCATGCCATAAAGTGTTTGACTCAACCAAGTAAGAAGAAGTTTCACTTTATTGATATGAATATCTATTACATTTAGCTTAAAAGGCCCTCATTCAGGTAACCTTTGCATACATACATATCATTCTTACTTAAAACAACACTATTGGAAACAAACACACACTTAAATCCATTTTTGACAAGAAGTG